>OMLC01066859.1:0-15271 GCA_900302585.1 Regalecus glesne | reverse complement strand
CTCTCTCTCTCTCTGTCTCTGTCTCTCTCTGTCTCTGTCTCTCTGTCCGTCTCTCTCTCTCTCTCTCTCCCTCTCTCTCTCTCTATCTCTCTCTCTCTGTCACTCTCTCTCTCTCTCTCTCTCTCTCTCTCTCTCTCTCTCTCTCTCTCTCTCTCTCTCTCTCTCTCTCTCTCTCTCTCTCTCTCTCTCTCTCTCCGACTCTCTCTCTGTCTCTCTCTCTGTTTCTCTCTCTGTCTCTCTCTCTCTGTCTCTCTCTCTCTCTCTCTCTCTCTCTCTCTCTCTCTCTCAGAACGGTCTCAATTATACCCTGTTATTTTCCCCAAACTATTTAATGGTTCCAAATTTGGATTCGCCTCTGGCATATCTTGGCCTGCTTCTTCAGATATAGAACCAGGACCCCGTACAACAGAGCCAGGGCCCCTGAATAAGAAACCCAGTGAGCAGAAGAACTCTTTTCTGGAAACAGCAGAAATAAGAATGTCTATCAGACCAAGGCTCAGAGAGAGCTTTCAAATGAGGTGTACAAAATGTCTCCCTGAATGAGGATGCAGGCATAATGCATACTCTGTAAGTTTGAATCAAATGAATAATGGATCTTTGTGGGGCACAAAAACCAAGGGCTCATCATCATACAGCCTGGTAAATTTAGCTTCAGTTTAGTGGCAGTTCCTTCCATGCTCCTTTGCCACAGGCCTCTGTGTTTCTGACCTGATGCTATTTATGCCTTAAGACTTTCTCCTCACACTTTTACATCATGTTTGAATAGCAATCCAAGGCTAATCCGAATGCAATATATATCCGTGGGATGTACCGTCGGCAAACAGGAGATGTGGCTGATTTGGGAGAAACCCTACTAGTGGTCAGAAAAGGCTGGTCTGAAGGACAGCAGAGAGGCTCTGATAATATCAGAACAAGAACAGGTACCCCGAGACCCGATCGATTGAGGCAGGGGTTTTCCTCACCAGACAAGAACTAAGATGTAGGCTGTGCAAAGCCACCCCTGAGACAGTCCAGCACTTAGTAGCAGGGTGTAAAATGTTAGCTGGGAAAATGTACACTGAAAGGTATAACCAAATGGCAGGGACAGTGTACAGGAACATCTGTACTGAATATAGACTGGAAGTCCCCGAGTCAAAATGGGAGACAGCATTAGTGATAGATGTAGTAATTCCAAGTGATCACAATGTCAGGAAGAAAGCATGAGAGGCTAGAGAAATACCAAGGGCTGGTGTAGGAACTTGATCAGATGTCAGTCCCAGTGGTAGTAGGAGCACTAGGAGCTTTAACCCTTGAAGAGAGTGGCTCCAGCAGATTCCAGGAACAACATCAGAGTTCTCCGTCCAGAAGAGAGCAGTTTTCGGGACAATTAAGGTACTATGCTGAACCCTCAAACTCCTAGACCTCTGGTAGAGGTCCAGGGCTCGAGGAAGACGCACATCACCCAAAAAAGGGTGTAAAGGATATATATATATATATATTCTCACCTCATCGGTCCATGATAAATTAATAGATAGATTCTCTTATCAGTACTGGAAGGAGAAATTTGGATTTCTCTGCATTTTAACCTATCCTATTGTATAGAAGCAGTGAGCTGCCCACATATGGCGCTCGGTGACCAGTTAGAGGTTCAGTGTCTTGCTCAAGGACACCTCGACATTTTCTGCTGGACTGGGGATCGAACTTGCAATCTTGCGATTGCCAGATAACTGCTCTAGCCACTGAGCCATAATATACCACCCCTGGCCTATGAAATAAGTCAAAATTATGCATTTCCATGCCATAATAATGTGATCAAGTAATAGAGCAAAAATAATATTGACTTGGCCCATAATCTATCGTAGCCAAATTAGATTTGGTGTGTCATCTGATCACTTGGTTATGGCACACAAATGCATGTTTGTGAATGATATCCTGTTTCTTTTTGGACTGGAGATGTATCTCTCATCACGCACTGAGTGTTGCGTGCGGTTTGCATTTTGATTCATGAAATTTGGGCCCAAACGTTAAATATCAAGTGTTAGACTGTTGAAGTAAAACTCAAAGATTATTTCAATTGGGTGTTGTCAGATGCATTATTGATGAGTGTGGGACCTCTTAGCCAGCTTTGCTATCCTGTTGCAAGTCTTTTTTTCACTGGCTCACACTGAAGCCTTGGACTCGTACCCTCACATGCTAATCTTTCTTGGGGGCTTCCTTTCTCATGCACTTTCTATGTCAACCTACCAGAATATAAAAGTTGGAAAATAACCATGTGCGTGTGTGTGTGTGTGTGTGTGTGTATCTATCTATCTATCTATCTATCTATAGAGAGAGAGAAAGAGAGAGACTATGTGGTGTTGGATATGGAGAGAGTCGATTATCATTGAAATCCATTATGCAGCATTTTAGGAGCTTTATTCCTAAGAGGTTAGTCTTTTTTATAGGAACCGTAACATATGCTTTAGAGCGTCTCATGCATTTATCAGCCTCATCAACAAGCTGCTTTAAAAAATTCGGTGTTTTAACCCCTTTATTTCTCCTCATAAACAAGGCAGATGTAAAGATAGATTAGATGATTAGATAGAATGTGTAAACTGAAAATAGCACAATAGAAAAAGGGGGAAACATGGGGAGTAAAGATGATCGTCTTGTAGCATCATCAGTATTTTTTTTGCAAGGGGGGGGTCACACAGCTCAGGTGCCCTTACATTTGTATCCAAAAAAAAAAGTGAAGCAGGATGATACACATATCTGACGGAGGGATCAAAACAAAGCATTTCTAAGGATTATCTCTTAAAAACAAGAGAAAGCATCACAAATGAAACAAGGCAGTATTCACATGAATACAAAATAAAACAGTGAAGTATTAAAATGGTTTGACTAGACCTCATTTGCCATAGGTCTCCTTGATGAAACCTAACAAGGGGCAGGCAGGTTCCTCAAAAGGAAGATCCCCTGTAGAGGAAGCTTTATCCATTTGTCATTCTACACACACAAAGCAAAATGTGCTCTCTACATTTAACCCATCCTATTGCATAGGAACAGCAAGCTGCTGCAGCACCAAGGGACCAACTTCAGATCATTTTTCCTATTGCCTTGCTCAGGAGCAAAGGCAGGAGTATTAACCCTAACGTACAAGTCTTTTTGATGGTGGGAAGAAACCGCAGCATCCAGAGGAAATCCATGCAGTAAGGATCTGGAACGGGATTCGAACCCAGGACCTTCTTGCTGTGAGGCAAAAGTATTAACAACTGCACCACCATGTTGCATTGATGTTTAATGCAAATCGTTCTTCATACTTTGTCAAGCTACTCATTGCTGCTACTCTCCTTTCTCAAATACTGTAGCACAGTAGCAGGAAAGGTGTTGGTAGGGATTAGTAGAGGGTATTTTTCAGTGTATAAACAGAGTCACTTTAGAAATTCAATATTCTAGTTAAATTTTCTCAAATACATTGTAGGGGCATAGCTCAGGGGACAGGGCGGTCCTCTAGTAATCAGAAGATTGGTGGTTCAATCCCCTGTCCTAACAGAAAGCAGGTTGAGGTTTCCTTGAAGAACACACTGGACACTCAGGTGCTCAGCTCCTAAGATGGAGTGGCGACCTGTCCAGGGTGTTCCCCACCTTTTTTCCATTTTTGTTTAGCATTATGGAATACAGTAAAGTGAGTCTTGTCTGCCTTGCATCAATTTGGGGATTTTACACATTTGAAAAGCAGAAACAATTTGTCAGTGTTTATGAAAAACATATAATTGTTTTTCAGTTAAGTATTTACCCAAAGACTATTGCTGCTATGGTGTAGGCTACTCTAATTCAAATATCAGGTAAAATACAGGTTAGACCACATCAAGGGTGCTTCAGAAACTGAAAAGCCAGAGTAAGTTTTAATCCACCCTAGGGCATCAAGAAGGGCATCTGACCTTGACCCCCCCCAAGCTCTAAGTCCATGTCCAACAACGTCCGGCAACGTGGGGACTAATCGTGGGATGTAAAACAGAACTCTCTTTGTACACATACACCAAAAACACAGACTTCAATGGCTGGTTTCACCTATTGTAAAAAAAGTGGCTCGTTTTTGACATCTCTGTAAACAATTTCACCAAAGATCCCTAGTTTGGCTATCACTGCAATTGGTAAAAGTCTTTGACTGCCCTCCTCCATGTCGTGAATAACTGTTATATCAGAACTACTGACAACAGGCCTGTCTAAATAGAGCCAGGGGTGAGCAGTTTGGGAATGTTCCTCAATGGTACTGTGTGACAGGCTCTCCTGAGTTCTGTTTCCTTGGTGATAAGGGTCTCTAGAGGGGGCCAGTGTGTGTGTGTGTGTGTGTGTGTGTGTGTGTGCGCTGAGGAGGGGGGGTGCACTGAAGCCAAGGTCTCAGCTGTTGCTACGGTGACTCCGAAGTTACTTTGCCAAACTGTGAGATCACTATAGTCAGGGTATCCCATTGCAAAAGCCTTAACTAACAAAGGCTGAGCCATTAGTGTTCACATGGTGGCCTGTAAGCACAAGAAGGTAATTTATTTCCTCAATGCCATTGGAGGGGACTGGAGATGAGGTGATTCATGCCACACCCACCTCCACCATCACCACTGTCCCTGGACTGTCCCACTACTCCCCTGACCCATATTCCCTGACTCTTGTAACAGTTTTCATGTTGGATGTTACAGGCTGTTTTCCTCCTCCACAGAGCCATAAAGCCTGTTTCCATTGCTGGATCAGTGTATTGGTTGCTCTTCAACTGGAAAATAACTACTAGAATGACATTGTCATTAATATGACCATTATTAAGGTGGCATAGCTCAGGGGGAAGGGGAGTCATGCAGTAATCAGAAAACTGGTGGTTCAATCCCCTGTTCTTCGGAAAGGGTGTTGAAGTGTCCATGAGCAAGACACCAATTCCCTAATTGCTTGGGACAACATATGAAAGTTAGCCTGGTGGCTAAATCTGCCATTCGAAAATCCACATTCTAAAAATAAATTTCATTAATATGCACTGTCCCCATAAATGAGATTATTATTATTATGATCATTATTATGTGACAATACAATTTTTAGAGGCATTAGTGGTGGTGAAAAAGGCTGCCCTCCTTTTCCATCCAACAATGGACTTGGTCTTTCTCCAACTCTCTCGATCCCTGTCTTTCTCTGGTTTTCTTCATTGTTTTTTGTCTGTTAGTGACCTGGTCACCTGGTCATCTGATCACGCCACCTGGCATGGCATGGTAGCACTGTTGCCTCACTGCAAGAAGGTGCTGGGTTCAAATTCTATCCCAGGTCCTTTTTTGTGTGGAGTTTCCATGTGTCTGCACGAGTTTCCTCCCACCATCAAAAATATATGTATGTTAGGGTTAAAACTTCTGTCTGTGGCCATGACCAAAGCAATTGTAAGAACTGCAGTTGGTACCTGGGTGCTGCAGCTGCTCACCGCTCCTATATTATGGGAGAGTTAAATGGAGAGAACAACTTTCCTTGAGAGAATAACATTTGTAGTAAGAATACAATGATGAAACAAAGTGTCTTTCTTCTGATCTTCTCAGAGATTGAGAAATGGACAGCAGCACCACCCATGCAAACCCTCTTGATAGTCAATAGTCACACCTCACAGCCTCAGACAAGGTCTAAGGAACTGCTGCCCCCATACGCCATTCCTTTCTACCTGTGACTGTTTTTGTATGCTGGTGAACATGCATGATTATTTTTAGAGTTCACACCGGCTGCCACGCTGTTGCTATGCTGCATATGAATGATTAAAATGTGTGCCAGTCCTGAATGTTTTATGATGTTTAATCTCAGGAGGGTGTCGTCTGTGTTTACCAGCGACGTTTTGAGCCAATGGCGTGATTGCCTGCTAGTTGAGCACGTGGCTGATTGCACTTTAGGATAACATCACTCTTGCATTTGCACAGACGGACAATGAGAGGATGGAATCAGAATGCAGCCTTCCCACATCCCTTTCATGAGCTTTTGATTCATAGGGGTATCTGATAACTAGTAACACTAACTCAGCAATATCTTTGATGATGAAGCCACATTACTATTTCATTACTGCCTCTGGGTTCTTGATGAACACAAGGTAGAAAATAACATGCAGACTCAAAGACACACTGTGTGTGTATACACATGGTCTCATGTGTGCATATACATATGGGCTGGATGGACAGCAGGCAGGCAGTCTGTCACTGCTTTGATAGCAGTCTGCTTTGTCCTCAATTGTGCTGTCTGGACCTCATTCTGTGACCCGAGGAAACGGAAAGGGGCCTGAGGTTATGCTCTGGCTGGGGCCATGAATCCTGAACCCTTTGCTCACACACCAGTGACATCTCCCTCATTAGCCCTGAATCGTCAAGGGGATTAGAGGAGACTTCAGAAAGAAAGAAAGGAAAGGATTCCCTTATCAGTCCCGCAAGGGGAGATTTGTTCTCTGCATTTTTGACCCAACCTATTGTATAGGAGCAGTGAGCTGCCAACATATGGCGCTCGGGGAGCAGTTAGGGGTTAAGTGTCTTGCTCAAGGACACCTCAACATGCTGTATGCAGGACCGGGGATCTAACCTGCAACCTTCCGATCGCCAGACGACCGCTCTACCCACTGAGCTATGCCGTCCCTCAGCAGAGCTGAGGATCCCGTTCCCACCACCATGTCTCACTCAGGTTGAGGTTCAACAGGAAAACGGAGAGCTTCCGGACATGGTGGCTAAAACATTGCACAGCTTATTGTTGATGTTTATAAGCTTAACTGGCCTCATAAATTACTTAACACAGTGGAATCGAGACAGGGGGGGTACTTGCTGAACAGCACTGCAATGGAGGAAAATAAAGTTGATTGAAGCATTGAGCAAGAACAAGTAGTCAAGGTTACCCGCAATCTGCAGCGGTGATGCACAAGGGTCCATGATTACCTTCCATTCACATCAAGTACAGTGTACCATCTCAAGTCAGACAGCCAATCAGAAAGGAGATACCTTCAAAAGCTGACCTCAATAAGTCTGTGAACCGAGTCTGCTTTCATAAAGACTCAGAACTGAGCGGTTACATAAGGCCTAGCATTTAGGAGAACAAAAGTACTATCTTGTCTTATTTTGAGTTGATTTACATTAGAGTGGAAGCATAGCTAAGGACATGTGGTCATATAGTAACTGGAGACTGGTGGTTCGATCCCCAACTGCTGCAGAAAGTGTGTCGAGATATCCTCAAGCAAGACATTGAACCTCTAACTACTCACCAAGCTCCATGTGACAGCTGCCCCCACTGCTCCAATATAATAGGATGGCTTGAATGCAGCGTACAACTTCCACAAGCCTTGGTCGTACTGGAAATAAAATGATTTGATTAAGGTTGACTTTTTTCTCCGTTATGAAACTAATCCCTAAACTTCTTAAAAATTTTATCGAAATAGCGGAAAGCTGCTGCAGGTGCCTTTTTTGGCATAAGTAATATTTTGATTCATTTTCTGGCCCCAAAGAGGTAAACTGTCTTTGAGAAGTATCATGGCATGGTGGCACAGTAGGTAGCGTGTTTCCTTACAACAAGAAGGTCCTGGGTTCCAAACCCATCCCAGGTCCTTTCTGTGTAGAGTTTACATGTTCTCACCATGTCTGTGTGGGTTTCCTCCAGGTTTTCTGGTTTCCTCCCACCATCAAAAAGACATACATGCTAGGGTTGAGGTCCGAACAATGTAATAAGAAAAATAATCAGAGTTGGTAGCCGGGTGCCGCAGCTGCTCACTGCTCATATATAATGGGATAGGTTAAATGGACAAGAACATTTTTATTGTAAGAATATCATTAGTTGTAACAGTGCAATGACAAAGTATTGTGGCTATCTTTCTTGTCTTTAAGAGGCAGCACATCACATGAGCTGTCCAGCTGTCTCAAGGCTCTCTCTCTCTCTCATCATTCATTCTCTTCTTCAAACCCCTCTTATCAGAGTACTAGTTGACACCACATGCCACCACTCTGCCAGTCTCATCCTACCCTGCTTCTGCTTCTCTGCAGGGTTCCTCGAGCTAATGATCAACATTGGCCCCCTCTCTGCTGCTGTCATCTCTCCTATCCCCTCCATTTTTCTCTGTCTTTCAGATCCTGTTTGCTATTCTCCTTGCTAGATTTGGCTTCCTCGTGCTCTCTGCAGGATGTTAGCACCAATTGGTGTTTTTAATGTGGTTGCTGACTCTGAGAAGACGAAAAGGTGGCATATGGTTTGCTCTTTTTTCATGTTCTGCCTTTATTTCACGCTGTTGGAGAAGGAAGCCAACATATCCCATAACATATGTATCTACTACAGCTTCTATGGACAAGGACTGGTAGAGCGCTGTGTATGGATATGGAGAGAGGCAAGAACTCTGACTTTTGGAGGGAATGGACACTAAAAATGGTGATGTTTTGGGGTTTAAACCTACCATAGGGTAGGGAAGGGCATTGGGCCTTAATCCCCCATGCTCCAATCAGGTCTGTGTTGCACCCCCACAACATGGGGTATAATCATGAAATGTAAATATGGAATGTTTACTGTATATAAGAGGAGAGTGTGTACTGTGCCTTGTTTCATATGTTAAATGATATATTTTCTTTAAAAATCACCTCCTTTGGAAAATGTAGAAGTAAAAAAAAAGTCTTTCAGCTTGTGCTTTTTTACCTCACTGGTGGGTGGTTGAATTGAAGCTATCTCATGGGAGTGGCTGTGAAGGAAATCAAAATGCTCTCTTACACTTTTTTAAAGCCAAGATTAAAACACAAAACCCATCTAATTTGTGGATCTGGAAGCCTATCAAAGGGGCTGGACTGAGATCTGTTTATTCCCCATGGATGTCAGTCATGTTCTCTTTTTGTCATAGTCTATCCCCAAGTTCAAAAAAGTCACAAAATCTCCCTTTTTCTTAGGTGTGCCATTGCTCATGGCTGAACAAATCCTCTTATGAAAACTGAGAAAGGAAGAGAGTCAAGTAGATTTGAGGATAGCTATGTGTGTTGGTGTAATACTGCATGGAGATAAGGTGGGCTGGTTCTTTTGGTATTCAGAGTGGGAAATCTCCAAATGATTTTTTGGCTAATTCATGGAGATCTAATATGCCACCCACCTCTGCTGATTTTTCTCTGAGAATGGCTTTGTTTTCCACTGGGTGGATTGGTGAATGGAAATGAGCTGCCTCCATTTGTATCTGTCTGTGTGTGTATTTGCTTCTGTGTGTCTATTTATATGTGCATGTGTGTATTTGGACCTCACATCATCCTCAAGGTTTGATAACCTAAAAAGTCTCTAGTTATTTATTTCTTCCCATTTTACATTCCAAAACGGCTCCTGTGGTGATTGGTTGTTGGATGGCTTCTATTATTACCATATGTGGCTGGGGCTGCAGATTGCACCAGCAGCCTATTCATTCATGCAATCAGTCTCTTTCTCCTTTGTGTGTGTGTCAGCACAATGGTTGGAGGAGAGGAGTGTCTCTGGGGAGAAGATGCGCGAACACACAAACATACAGCAGACAAAGAAGGCTGCTCATGTAAATACACAAAAAGTTAACACCACAGAAACAGCAGTTTACTGCAGGGTTCAAGTCAATCCACCTTAAAATATATATTAAACCAGACTATAGTCTTTTAGAAAAAGGTATTTAAAGAAATATGATTCCACAGATGAAAGCTCTAGTTCACTTCATATAAAGAACACCGTGACTTGTGAATCTATTCTCTATTGCACCAATGGTGGATATAGAATGTGGCTGATCACTGAACAGAGCACCACATCAATGAGCCAGTCAAATGAATGGCCATCTATATATGAATACATAACCTTTGTTACAGGACTAAGAAGAAGAAACTATATTTGTCACTGTACATACTACATACAAGGAAATATTTTCTCTTCATGCAGCCGATCCTATTGTATGTATAGGAGCAGTGAACAGCTGTAGCACCTAGGGACCAACTCCAGTTCTTTTTCCTATTGCCTACTCAGGGGTAAAGGCAGGGGTATTAACCCTAGAATGCATTTCTTTTTGATGATGGGGAGAAACTGGAGTACCAGGAGGAAACCACCCATGCAGACACAAGAAGAACATGCAAACTGCACACTAAAAGGACCCAGGATGCAATTTGAACACATGATCTTCTGTTGCTGTGGTAAGCAACAGTGCTTACCACAGCAGCTACAAATAATAATTGAACAATAAGTGTTACCTTCCAGAACTTCCTCAAAGAAACCACAATCATAGTGGGCCACACCCCCAAAATAATAAAATAAAACCCCAAAAAAACACAGGCTCACCTGCAGCATTAAATTGATTTGTATCTGTGGTGACAGAATCTAATTTAAAGAGGTCGGTTTTACATCTTATGATTAGTCCCCACGCTGAGGGGATGGATGTAACCTAACATAACACATGAGAGAAAGTTTTCATAGATCTGATTGAGTGGGAACGCTGTCAATCTAGACGGGCCTGCGAATATTCAGGGACAAACTAGAATATAGGGTATGCACATCCAAAAAACTCTGACAGGTGCTGGATCAAAAATCAGACTAAAAGCCAAGAATAAGACTGCGCACAACAAAGTCCATCCGTATATCCACCTCTGTTCTGTGCAACACAGCAAGAATACAACATGAAATGTATTGAATAAACAAGGGTATTGCCGTGCAGGTTTTTTGTTTTCCTTATTAAGTAAGGCTAAGAAAAAACTTATTCACTTTTATCTATATTTTATATCTATATTACATCATATCTATATTCTAAGCCATTCTGTTATTGTAAAGTCCACTGAGGCAAATTTGTAACTTGTGATAGTGGGCTATATAAATAAAATCCCTTTTATACTGCTTTATAATGCCAGCTGGTCAATGTGAGCTTTGGCTAAACCATGTCTGATCCCTGAACCACAACGTTATTGCTCTGCCTGCTGTTAGCTGATGACTATTCATTATCTCCCCTCTTTATACTTTCATCATTAGGAGGGTAAAAGTATCATCTGCCACTGAATTGTTAACAGTGCCGTTTTTCTAAGCTTTTTTCTATACCACTAGTGGGGATGTTATTTTGTTACAAAAAATATTCGTAAAATGGACTTGTTGGTGACTGATTCTGCTTCTTTTTTGGAGGGGATTATTTAGCATTCTTATTCAGCTGTAGCTTTGGAAGATGGGAGTAGAGCAGATACACCCTTAAACATCTGTTGTTTGCAACAAAATATGAATTGCTCTGTCGCCATGACACTGATTGGCATCTTGTAGGGGCGGTATAGGTCAGTGGGTAAAGAGATGCCTGTGATTGGAAGGTTGCAGGTTCAATCCCAGTCCGGACTGGGGACCTATCCAGGGTGTTTTCCTCACCTTTCACCCAATGAGCACTGAGATAGGCTCCAATTCTCCCTTGATCCAACTTCAGATAAGTGGTTGACAATGGATAGATTGGCATCCTTCGGCACTAAAAGAGCAAAGGCAGTGCAATATGCCTTCATCCTCTAATTCTACCTGCATTGTTAATATAAAACTTCCTCATACCCATTAGATTTTGCTACAATGGCTGCCACGGGGGCATCGTAACAATAGGGAATATGCATTATCCCTGATTTGGTTCTGCTAGTCCGGTACTCCACAACCCAACTTTGGATAAGCAGTTGATGATGGATGGATGGATGGTCTGGTGCCCACGAGACAACAAGCAATGATAGAGCCATGTTGTTTGGCTCACCACACTCTCTGCAGCCCTGCTCTCCTCTCCCCCTTCCTTCCCTCTCCTCGCTTACCCACCAGCCACTGCTGCCTGCCTCAGCATGCGCTCTCTGGGAGGAGGGGGCGGGGAGACGGCGTGCCCTCCGTCTACATTTGCCTGCATGCCTCACTGACTAAAAGTGGTGTGAGTGCACACAGGACTGTATCACGCGCGTCTTTTCATTTGATTCCTGTTACTATGTATCGTGTTTTTAGTCACGCTTTGCTATAAAATCCCATGTGTGTTAGGATCAAAGCAAGTGCAGAGTCCTGCAGTTCTCCCATAACCCGACTTCGGATAAGCAGCTGACAATGGATGGATATAAACATAGCTGTGTAGCATTCATGACCACACATGGACCATTACCCTACCATCTATTTCTCCACTTTTTACTGCTTATGTGTTTATAATTACATTATTACATGGGTTATGTCACATAATCTCAGACTTAAGCCACTGGTCAAAACTAACTTAATTATTATTAAGCAAGAAGGTCCTGAATTACCAATCCCATCCCAGGTCCTTTCTGCGTGGAGTTTACATGTTCTCTGCACGGGTTTCCTCCAGATGCTCAGATTTCCTCCCACCATTTAAAGACATGTATATGCATGTTAGAGTTAATTCTCTTGCCAGTGCTCCTGAGCAAGGCAATAGGAAAAAGAAGTAGAGTTGGTATCTGGGCACTGCAGCTGCTCATTGCTCTTACACAATCGGATGGGTTGGATGTAGAACCGATTTCATTTTATGTAAATATGATGACAGATAAACCTCCCTCTACATTTATAAAACCCATTTTATCCCTGTCAAATAAAATCAGGCAAAAACCAACTCTTGTTTAGGGGCAGCTGTATGTTTTAGCTCCTTTCACATTGAATGGCTAAGAAGGCTGAGGTATGCCATATGGAAGCTGAATGGTACCCCTTCCTCTCCTGCTAACTGAATGGCTGAACTCTCCAGTGTCCCCAGGGTAGACGGCAGGTGCCGTTGAGGGAAATAAAGGGCTGTTAGCCCAGCTACCCACCATGTCTACCTCACTGATTTGTCCAGAGCAAGAGAATGATTGCTTAGCTTCAAGCTTCCTATACAGTTCATGAGGAGAAATTAGGCTTTTCAACAAAGGGTTTTATACAGCATGAGCTAGTTAAGTACAGCATGAGGCCAGTATATAAAATGTTGTGCTCTGTATTAAATGCTGGTGAACCGTTTTTTTATTCATGTGATTTTATTCAGTCTGAGCCTTCATTCTCAGTTAAAGTACAGTAATTGCTGGATTTTGTACACATGTTGCCGTCATTGGGAGAAAACAGTTGGATTTTAAACGGTAATGTAAGGTGAAAGCGACATAATCAGTAAATTATAAAGAGGGGAATGTTTCCCTTAATTGCATATACGCTTTTTTTTTCTCTAACAATTTAAAACCATCTTCAAGCCGCAGGAGATATCCTGATTGGAATTCATTGATAGCAGATCAGTCCCATCAATACAGAGATCAATAGCTGCCCCATCTGCTGCGAGGATGCTGATGATAGTGTTGTGTATGGTCCAGCCTGTGGTGAGCTTGGCTATATTTAGCCCTGACCATTCTTCACTCTGCAGGTATAGAGAATAAACTCCTCACCCACACGCTGCCTCTGGCACATGGCAAAACGAATGAATCATGAATCTGTCCGCATCCATCATCATCTGATCTGTCCATGGCCCTCTTGCAAACCTCTGCCATGTAATCATTGCACATAAGCCAGTGCCTTTCTCTAATTTGCAAAAGTGTCATTTTAATTGACTGTTTAGCCACATGGGAGGTTTTCTGTGTATACTGCACTGCAACTTCTCTCTGGAAATTACACCCCTGGATCAGCTTTTGGCAACTCTTAGTGAGTGTGGTGTGTAGAGAAGTAGGGGAGCTCCTCCTCTGTTTCTGGCCCCATCTCTACAAGCAGAGAACCAGGCTTTGCGCCTGAGGTAGTACCTGCCATATGGTTTCCAAGCACAGCCGCGTGTCAGTCAACTGCAACAGCTTTGGCTGTGAGGTGCACAGAGGCTTAAGGTCCAATTGCACTGAAAGAGATAATTGATGTGCCTTATTTAATGTACGCCATTTGATGCTCCAATGGCACACTGCAGGCATCAGATTTGAAATGCCAACACCAAATCACAGAACCAACTGTATTTTAGTAAAAGGTCACTATTTATATGCCGTCTGCCACAACTTTGTGTGCTTTAATTCTCCATATAGTTCCATTTCAGTGGCCTATAACTTATTTTCATAACTTTCTATTTGCTATTTGGTGGCTCAGGAGTAGACCGCACGCCTGGGAGTCAGGTGTTGCGAGTTTGTATCCCGCCTCGGGGCTCGGTAAATGTGAGGCATTCATTGTAAAGGGCTTTGAGTCGTTGCTAAACTAAAAAAGCAGAAGTACGAGTCAATTTACCACTTTAGTTTGCAGTCATATGTTAAAGTTTCTCCTCACCCATGCTCTGGCTGCCCCTGAAGTCAGCTGGCTAAGGTGTGGTTTTGGTGGCCATCATCTATCTAGCCTAATCTCTGATGTCAGTTCTCTGCTACATATCAAGAGCATAGGAAACATTAATGCTGGATAACATTACAATTGGGAAACAAGAAATTATGTTTGTGCGAATGAGAATCATTGTTCCTGTCAAAACATATTTAGGCCCAGCCCCCAAACTTCACACTTTTGAACAAGAGTTCCCAAAAAACAGGCTCCATATGGATATATATAAATTATTTTTCAAATCTATTTATTTGTTTATCATCACTATTACTGATAATTAATTTCTTTGATAAAATTGTGTCCTTTAGTAAAATATTGCAAAGGACCACAGTTGTTCAGTGATAGAGCAAGCACTTCGGGAACTGAAGAGCCATAGCCTGTAGGTTCAAACCTATCGCTGGGCGTCAAGAAGGTCATCCAGCCTCATTATCCTAAGCTCCATCTGAATCCGTCTCCACCCCACAACAGGTGGAATAATTGTGACACGTAAAGTGGACCCCTCTCTCCTTCAATGAAATATTGCAAGAGTGAAAGACAAGGTTTACAAGGTGGCAGTGAGACCAGCTCTGTTGTATTGTTCGGAGAGAGCAGCGCTGACAAAAAGAAAAGAGCGGGAGCTGGCAGAGTTGAAGATGCTAAAATTTAGATTAGGAGTGACAAAGAAGGATAGGACTAGGAACGAGTATATTCGAGGGACAGCTCAGGTTGAACCCTTGGAAGACAAAGCAAGAGGAAAGACTGAGCTGGTTTGGATACGTGCCAAAGAGAGATACTGGTATACTGGGAGAAGGATGCTGAATATGGAGCTGCCAAGTAAGAGGAAAAGAGGACGACCAAAGAAGAGGTTTATGGACGTGGTGAGGGAGGACATACAGGTGTCTGGTGTGACAGACAAAGATGCAGAGGACAGGAAGAGATGGGATCTGCTGTGGCAACCCCTAATGGGAGCACCCCAACTCCAATTGACAATCCAAGATCAAAGAAGGGTCAGAATCATAAAGGTAGTTTGATTTACTTCTTAGCCCTTTTGGTTCCCTTTGGGCCTTTAGAAGGGGGAGGTGGTCAACAAACT
>OMLC01066858.1:0-15061 GCA_900302585.1 Regalecus glesne | reverse complement strand
GTGTGAGGGTTGAATAGTCTCTTGAAGAGGATTGACTTTTTTGTCGTTGGCTTGCTACTTTTTTAACTAAACATCATACCTAATCAAAGTATCTCTCTTTTCATCTCTGTTCTCATCTCTGTAAATATTATTTTCACGCATCGCTATTTTTTAGCCACCCCACAATGTGACCCAGTCCTCACAATCCAGCTCCACTTTTATGCCGGATCCATCAGGTATCCTCACTTTCCCTCTCATCTCCTGCTCCCCTCCACTGAGGTGTTCTCTTGGTCAAGCTCTTGTTTTGTGACCCTTGATCTCGGTCTCCTTCCTGGTTGTGTGTGTGGGGGGCACCTATGTACACTTGAGAGGGAGTCCCCTCCAGGGGGGTGTGAGTAACTACCAGTATTTCCAGAGACCCTCCTCATACCCTGAGAGGTCTCTTTCGCGTGTCATGATTAGCCACCACGTTATGGGGGTGGACATGGACTTAGATGAAGCTTTGGGGGGGGATGTTAAGGCCGGATGCCCCTCCTGATGCCCCGCAGTGGATTCGACCACTTCCTCTGGCTCGTTAGTTCCCGAGGCACGTCGGTTACCACGGCCCCCACCATCCTTACACCCTGGACTGCCAAACTTATGGCACTTCTTTAAACCTACCACGTAAGAGGACCTCCGCTGTCGGGGGCGGCATTTTGATCATAGCTCACAGGCGAGTCAGACGTTAACGTAGTACATAGACATGCCCACATGGCCTCCCTCTCCCGCTCACACCGACAGATGCCATGCACACATATTTGGAGCGTGAACAGCTCGCGGTGATTATCCTAGCAGGGCAGGCATGCACACGTGTCCCAAAGGAGGTGGTACTTTGTTTGAGTACCTTGTAAACACACACACACACACACACACACTTTTCAGGGAGCGATGTGTACACGTGTGTATAATAACTAAGCCCTTGTTCGTCACTGGGCGTCCCTGACTCCCTCTCTCTCCAGCGTTTTTTATGACCATTCCGGAGTTCTGCCATCCTGTGAGCCCTCCTACACCCTACAATTAGTGTCACCCAGGCAACCAGGGAAAGAATGCTCAGTATTCTCGTCACCGTGGTGACTGAGTGTGGCCATCGGAGGCGGTCGGTGTAGGTGTTGGTTAATGAGGGGAGGGACAATGAGACTTCAGTCTCAGTGCTGCATGTTGGATGCTGCTAAACCCGCGGCAGGTATGCACATGGGTGTGCTCGCAAACCTCAAGTGACTTATGAAAGTTCACCCTTGTGCCGGCTCTGATTCATTATAGTAACTGCATAAATAGCCACCCCCTTAACACACACACACACACACACACATACGTACATACACATGGACACACAGCTGCAGCACACACAAGGCACTAGGGAAATATAAGACTATAAATCACTTGTTGAAAATAGGATTAATAAAACAATACAACCAGCTGTAATACATCATGCTGTTGTGCTGGGATCCATTCCAAGGTTGCTTTGTTGGTTCTCAAAATAGGGTCCTTTCGACTCCAGTTTGAAACACTGTCGCTGCATCTTTTAACTTTAAAATTAAATTAATAAATCGATAAATAAACGAGAGTTAACCAGAAGACAGGTCTCTACTTCCCCCTGCTGGCCGTATGGAGTTAATAAAAAGGCTCAAGCATCGGCCGCTGTGATGTACGCATGCGCAACCGTTAACAGTGCAGAGGACGAACTGGCCCCGTCAGTCACGTAACGCTGGACTTCTTCACTGGTTGGTGAAACAAAAGCCTAAAAGTTGTTTAAAATAAGTTATCAAATATCAATAAATATCAAAGATGTCAAAAATACCACTCCAGTACATGCGAGATATTAGGCTGGGACTCCATCACAGACACGAGTTGAAGATAAAGTAAAATAAAGATTTTTAATAAGCTGTGTGTATTCATACACATACGTGCTATGTAACGTTTAAAGATATATCTCATGGTGTTGATTTCCTTGGGCCTTATGTCCTCTAGAGGTATAATATAGTATTTTAAAGTGAGGGACGTTAACTGACAGAGCCCGGAAGTCTCGTTAGACACCACCCTTCGTTCACTCGCTGACAGACGACTCCACTTCTCACGAATTAGGCGAGGCTCATTTCAAACATTTGTAAATGGTGACTCAATCAGGGTATCGAACTGCCACAAACCCTCAATAACTGGAGCTATTGATGTTTGGTTTTTTTTAAACTGCATATCATTCTCCATCGTGCTGTCATTTTCTCATTTTGTTCTCTTTTGCAGGCCGCCCCAGACGTGCTCTCGGCGGATGGATATGTTTCAGGAGGTCGTGGTGAAAAGTCTGGAGTTTCCCGTCATTGACGTCACTCAATGACGAACAGCCACTTCCGCCTTCTTCCCATCACATGTGAGGGCTTTCAAGCGCAGCTAATCGTGACGTCACTCAACTCACACCCGGTTGCCGGTGTGGAAAATGTGGGAAACATAACAGAAGACCACCAAGAGGCGATCTCACAAACCCCGAGGGGCGAGAAAACTAAAGGAGCCATGAGGACATTTTTCACATTATGTACTAATGAACTGACTCATCCATGTATTTAAATACATAGGAGTTGTGATGGATTTTCTTTTCCACCATCGATAAGGACACTCTGTCCGCAAACACCCCCCCCAACCCCCGTCCAAAAAACAACAACTAGAAAGTCTTAAAATGAGTAGTACATACAGGTCACATGCTGCTTTAAAAATAGTTCCAACCTTTTGTTGAAAAATCTTCTTTTTTGACCTCTCCTGTGAAAGTTTACAACGGATGAACAGTTTCCATCTCTTCCTGTCCTCTACATGTTCCTCTGTCTCACCAGCCACCTGCATGTCCTCCCTCACCACATTGTAAACCTCCTCTTTGCTCTTCCTCTTTTTCTCTTGGCCAGCAGCTCCTTAATCAGCATCCTTCTCCCAGTATACCAGCATCTGGGTATACGAGTATAAGGCATCAAATAAATATATGTAAGAATAGAAATGAGGCAAGATCAAATAGCTGTATCGGTGCATAATGAGAAAGACACTGAGCCCCTATTTGCTTGGGACAATTGATGTAAATTACCCTGTTGGCTGAATCTGACATATTAACATAGCAAATGTTCATTAATATGCACTGTCCCTGTTAAGGAAATAGATAACAAGACTGTTATCAGGGGGCAGCATGGCTCAGTGGGTAGATTGGTCATCTGGCAATTGGAAAGTTGCAGGTTTGATCCCCACATCTACAGAGAAGCATGATGAAGTGTCCTCGAGCAAGACACTGTTCCCCTAACTGCTCTGGCCTTTGATAGACTGGTGACTTTTCAATGATGTATTTCTGCCTTTTGCCCAATGAGGACTGAGATAGGCTCCAGTCCCCCCCCATGACCCAACTTCAGATAAGTGGTTGTCAATGGGTGGATGGATGGATGGATGGATTATTAATATTATTAAATATGACCAGTAGTCAAACATATTACGCACTTGATAAGGTTCCAATTATCTCTCTCTCTCTCTCTCTCTCTCTCTCTCTCTCTCTCTCTCTCTCTCTGTGTGTGTGTGTGTTATCTATTAAGAGGTCTTATGGCCTGAGGAGAGAAGCTGTTCCTTAGTCTGCTGGTGTGGAGAGTCCTGTATCTCCTCCTGGAGGCCAGCAGGGAGAACAGGCTTTAAAGACCCACAGGGGCTTCCTGAGACCCCTCTGGGTGTACAGGTCCTACAGACTGGGGAGCTCACATCAATCACTGGCTATGTGCTGGGCAGTGTGCACAACCCTACCCGGGTATCCCTGCTTATCCTTGGAGACAGTCAGTGAAAAAGTATTATCTGGCACCACTTTTCCAGGGTGGTAACTTCCTCCCCGTAGGCCATCTAGTCACCACGAGAAATCAATCTCACAACTGCTGTGTCATCCACAAACCTCATAATGTTGTTTGAAGCCTTTATTGCCACGCAGTCATGGGTGTAGAGGGAGAAGAGATGTGAGTACACAGCCCAGTGGCACTACCTTAATGTGAGACAGCAAAGAAGAGTTGCAGTTTCACACTCTCACCACCTGGGGGCGGTACAGGGTATGATTAAAAATGGACCATTCATTCTGTTTCATTATCATCATCATCTTCATGGTGGCACGATGGCTTGACGGTTAGCACTATTGCGTCACAGAAAGAAGTTCCTGGTTTGAATCCACTTCTTCTGCGTGGAGTTTGAATGATCTCATCATGTCTGTGTGGGTTTCCTCTAGGTGCTCTGGCTTCCTCCCACCATTAAAAAATATATTAATGAACTTGAAGCTATAACGTTGGTGCGTTGCATCGAAAGGTGTCATTGATGCAAAAACCTGCACACGGTCCCACTGGCATGCATGTATTGGGGTTTTGACTGCGGCGTCCTGGTCTGACTTATCAGCCTTTAAGATGCTGTGATCTCAACTACTCCCCATTCCTTAACCCCACTTTTTCGTTCGGTTATAATGTTGTTCCCTCTAGAGATATGAAACGGCAAATACGGATATTTATCGGGGAAGGTTTATTCCAAGCAGGCTGCGTGTTGGCGGGGTGACGTGGAACTATTTTACCATAGCGGAAGGTGCACAGACCGATCTAGTCGTCGGACCTCACATCCGTAGCCCCGCCCTCAGCTTCGTCGTAGTTTCGTTGGAGGCTGGCTAGTTTCCTCCTCCACCTCGCCGCACTGCTGTTTTTAGGAGAAAAATGGCCGCAGGTCCTCTTTCTGCCTCCTCTAACACATCGACAAATAATGATGGAATCCTCATCGGCGATAAAGTCTACTCAGAGGTCTCCCTCACTATCGATAACTCTCTCATCCCGGAGGAAAGGCTATCTCCAACGCCGTCAATGCTCGATGGCCTCGACCTGAGCACCGAGACCGACCTTCGAATCCTGGGATGTGAGCTAATCCAATCGGCGGGCATTCTTTTACGATTGCCACAGGTAAATCGGTTTATTAGGCCTGTTGTACTGTTTTAAATGTCTATTTCAACTGTATGATCGGCTCTCAAGTCAAGATTGACCGGTGTTTATATATGTGACACGATGGGGCCTAGTCGCTGTCAGAGCGCTAACTCTAGTTAAGTGTTAGCTATTGAGTTAACGTGGTAGCCTAAAATGGCGGAGCTCTATTGTGTAAGCTTAGTCTGCTCAATTATATCCATTGCCGGTCTAACCTGTTGTTTTTTTTCCACTTTCCTGTACCACAGGTGGCAATGGCAACGGGACAAGTGCTATTTCATCGATTTTTCTACTCCAAGTCGTTCGTCAAACACAGTTTTGAGGTAATGTATTGTACTAATATATCAAGCGAAGCTGTCTTTTCAAGCTAGCTGCTTTACGTTAACGCAGCTCTGACGTTCGGGGCAGCCATGTTGACAGTTCATCGTGGCGTCGGCCGGGCACATCTGGGATATCTGTTTTCTTCCTATATGCCAATATTGTTGAAAACTGCCATATCCACATTTATTCATTTACAGATTGTCGCAATGGCTTGTGTCAATTTGGCCTCCAAGATCGAAGAAGCACCGCGGCGAATACGAGACGTCATCAACGTGTTTCATCACTTACGACAGATCAGAGGCAAAAAGTAAGCTCGGCCCTGAGCCATTTCTCATGATATTTTACACAAAATTCTTTACATTTACTTTGACCTTTTTTTTCATTGCAGCTGTTGGTTTCTTGTTTTGCTGTTTGGTTCTTTGATGCTGAATGATGCTCTGATTTGATGTTAAAGTGCCCTTATGTTTATCTATGTACACTAAACCATTTTAAAAGTTTTCAGTTCCCTCTTCACTGCAATTAAACTCTTGGTCTTACTGATATCAAAATAAGCACATTATTCTGAGACAGATTATTTTAATGTGGCAAGGCACACATGGTTCAATTGTGTGCCTTGAAAATCTGTTCATTTCCCTACTAGTGAGACCTTGGCATTAACTTGGCTTCTTCTTTCCCTTGCAACCAACTAACAGCGACCAGCTACATTTACCAAAGCCTGGGTGATGTGGAATGGTACGTAAAGATGAAGCAGTCGGCATGACAACCATGAGCGAGGGGGGTCTTGCTTCTCCCCAAGCCTCACCCACCCCCTTCCCGTGGGAGACGCCCATGGTCTGAACCATCTCGGGGCTTTGGGAATCGGGGATGACAGGTTGGCCGAAGGTCCTTGGCCCCCGGGGTACCTTGAGGACTCCTGTGGCTCATTCTTAAGCTTTGGGTATCTGTCCGTCTATCTGCGGACCATTGGGTAATGTAGTACTCCTTCTCTGACTGCTCCACCCCGTCCATTTTTATTTTTTGCTAAAAGAGCAGAACCCCATTCACCTGCTGTCATTCATGGCTTTTAGAGAAATATTGCTCTGTTTTTTGCCCAAACTAACCTATTGGAGGAACCTTAGGGAAGGCTATGCCTGCATTTTGTTTTCAGTGTATGGTTGGTGCATGTGATATAGCTTTGACATAGTGGGATTTGGTATACCTGTTGGACGGCTTGTAATGCAGGAAGATCACTTTGGACTATGATTATTACCACTGCCATTCTGTAATTTGCTGAAGGTAGAAACTCTTCATCCAGCTTTTTCCAGTGATTTTATTGATAATATGAAGTTTTGAATAAAAGAGTTGATTTAGGCTTGAGCTGTTTTGAACGGACTTCCAATTATATTGTTGTGTTATATTTAGATGGGAAATTTATGCTTGTGGTGACATTTGGCATTGAATGTAGGTCTACTTTGTCTGCTCATCAGTTATTTTAAAAAATAGATTTGATTTTGTTCTGCTAACATTTCTGTTGGTCATCTGTTAAAAAGTTGGAAGCAAGCACTTTGAAACACATTATCTTCATTGAACTTACTTAAATTGTTGCATCTAACATAAACCTTGGACCAGTGGAATTATCTTTAAACGCGTGAACTACTTAGATTTGCAGTGATAGGTTATAAGATATTCAGTTTCAACTGACTACAGGAAAATTATTAGTATATGTATCGTTTCATTTTAGAGTATCAGTGTTTGACGTGACAACTTTGACTTCAGTTACTGATGGTAAAGATTTGGAAAGTATTTCTTTGCAGAGAAAGTTGTAAAAAATATCATATGGCAAACCCGAGGCTGACTGATTACTCTTATCAGATTTTCATTGGAATTGATCCTAATTAGCTTCTTAAGAAAGATGAGTATTTTGTTTTTTTGTTTTTTAAATTGAGATGTACTCAACTGACTGTCTATGGGTTTTCACCATTCAGTCATAGCCAGTTAGTTTCATAAAGGAAATATTGTTGGATTGAAACCTATAGTCCTAGGCTATGGTGTGGTCTTATTAAATAGTAACATACAGAGTAATATTTCTGTTAAAGCTGTGAAGCATGGTGATTGAGACAGAGAATGTTTCTACTAGAACCACAGGAGTCCACAAGTCCCAACGAACTGTCAGACATACAGTTGGACCTGTTGCTTTGAGTTGGTTGAAAGGGGAAAACAAAGTCAAAGAAAGCATAAGGGCACTTTCTTTGTCTGTTTTTCTGTTGAAAAGGGGGGGAAACATTTTTATTATTTCAATTCCTCTATATGCTAGGAGTACAAGTTCATTGATACTTGATCAGAACTACATAAATACCAAAAACCAAGTGATCAAAGCAGAACGGCGCATCCTGAAGGAGCTGGGCTTCTGTGTGCATGTCAAGCACCCGCACAAGGTGAGTTTCTGTTGCACACTTCTATACATTTCAGCTCATTCAGTGTTCAGCTTCATAGAAATGCTAACTATATTCAGAGAAACTTTAAGTAACCGTTTTTTATGTAATTAAAGATTTTTTTGCTGCGTCATAGTCTTTGTTATCAAATCATGATATATATATTTTGTGTAAAACTCAGAACACAGGAAGGAGCTGTTTAAATCTAGTCCATGTGTCAGTCGGTTTTTACATGATTACCATTTTTTCCCTCTTCAGATCATTGTGATGTATCTTCAAGTCCTAGATTGTGAAAAGAACCAAACGCTGGTCCAGACAGCCTGGTAAGTTTCTTGCTTGATCTTAATTGACATCTACTTCACACAGCCGCAACCTGTGTCATGTCTCCAAGAGCTTCTACCAGACCTGGGCTAGCGATAACAGTTGAAGGATTTTTAGATAGAAAAATCACTTGAGCACTTGAATATATGCAATGCACAAGGACCAACTGCAAAAGTGGAAACATCACCTGCCAGATAAGTTCCGATCAAGTGTCTCTGGTGTTTTCAGCCGGATATTTGAAAAACATCGGTTTTTGCCCAGGTCTGACCGTGACATTCCCTCACTCCGTCACCACACGAAACCCTCCCACTTCTTTTTTTCTTCTTTGATGGAGCAGTTTATTTGATTGCCAACCTGTTTGCGTCTCTCAGTCTCTTGTGTGTCCTTACATAGTTTTGCTTTATAAAAGTCTTTTGGTTTGTGGTGCCCAGAGAACTTGGTTTAACTTTGTCCTTTCTCTCTACTCTTTGATTAAAGGGTAGTCCATGCTGGTAAGTCACATAAAGAACCTCTGAACTCTGCCTCCTCCAACCACATGACCTCAGGAAGCTCCCCCCATTGGCTGGCTGCCACTCTCCAGACAGCCAATCCCAGTGCCGAGATTCACTGAAGGGGGCGGGCCTTTCCCAACTGCCAACATCGTCTTGTTTTCTCTTGGGTCTCTAAAAGGATTTGTATTTTTGGTTATGCTACCAAGGTTTCAATTGTTATGCATACTTTTTGTCCAAGTAGATATAGAGATTTACATTCAATTTTTCCCCCCCTAGTTTACTTGCATCTAACATTGAAGTAAACTTAGCCAGAGGAAAATGACGTTTTTGACCAGTTGCCTTTTTTTTGGGAAAGTAGTATACAGTGTCCTGTCCCCAATTGACATGGTGTCCAGACGTGTGTCTGTCTTACAGGCTGATCCAGCTCTCAGGCTTTGCCTCCAAGGACCTGTCTCAACCATGCAGCACTCAGAATCCAACGACCATGTATTATCTTGTAGCGTTGGCTTAGCATTTTCATAGCTGCCACCTTAGGATCAGGGCAACTCATTTCTAATCAGAAGCAATCCTCACATCAGGTTTTCTGTAAAATCTGACCTCGGCCAAAGTTTCACTGGCTCTAAAGAACTTAATTGATGGTGGAGTGGCACACATCATGTCCTGACATTTTCAGATGTAATCAATATATGATTGTTGCCAACATATTAAGAAAATTGCATTGCACTCTGATGGGCCTTTGTTTTCTTTATTGTTCTCTTTGAGCTAGTTGGGTGGGATTGGGGGAGGGATTGAAGTGGATGGAAGGTCATACCATTGCACTGTTATAACGCCTGTTTTTGTCTTGTTTGACCATCATGTCTTAGGGACATAGATGCTCACAACCCCGTCATACCCGTCTGATTCATCTTTTTTTTCGTCTCTTATACTTTACATTTCTTAAGTTCAAATCACTTATCATTATGGAGAACACTCTCCAGTCTGCCTCATGATTTTTACATCGTACAGGCTGTAGTTTCCCCAATAGCTTCTGTGATGAGATGCTTGTAGCTTCTAAACAGTCTCACACAGGTATATAATTTGCATTCAGATGCAAAATCTGATTCTGGCTTGTGAGTTTTTTTTGGATGGCTTATATAATGAGATGACATGTTGACTTCTTCACCTTTGTTGACTTTCCTTCCCCTTTGTCTTCAATTTAGTGTGCTAATACCCCTCAACTTGAAAATGAGTCCCAACTATCATGCATTTCATTCCATGTGCTATGTCCCTGCTCCTCCTTCATGCACAAAAGAACATATCGAATGATCTCACTGTGACCTAGGTCTGCAGTTCAGCTTGATCAAGTTGCCTCAATGCCTGCATGCAGCCCCTTAGAATGCATGTCATGCCATTTTCTAAATTATGAGACTTAAGATTCCATCAGGAGATGTGACTTTTCCAGAGGGTCTTTGAAAGACAAATGCCTGTTTGCCTACACATGCACTGTAACAAATTACAACCCCACCATGGATGCTTAAAAGAGAGAAAAGGACAAAGTTAAACTTGGGTATTCTCTGGGGGTTGGGTCGGATACTTAAAAGTTAAGAAAGCTTTGTGAAAAGAAGATTTAGGAGATAAGATTTAAGCACCACACTTTTGAAAGACAATTTAGTGTGTTGCCTTTGAAAGTAAAGTCACCAATAGAATATACGGTGCATCACAGAACCATCTAGTGTGTCAGATCCCACAGAATTGTCACTGTTGTCTAATGCAAGTCACTTGCATAAGTTTTGGTCAGTGCTATATGTTGTTTCAATATGTGGGGTCTGGGTACAAGGGTACCTGTGTGGAGAAAATGCTATGTTTTTCGTTTTTGCTTTTTGTCTCCATAGGAACTACATGAATGACAGTTTAAGGACCAATGTATTTGTGAGGTTCCAAGCTGAGACCATTGCTTGTGCCTGCATATATCTAGCGGCTAGAGCGCTACAGGTAGATTTTTTGTAATCATCATTTGATAAAGTGTTGGAAATCATATGTTTCCGTCTAACATTGGTGTATTGGTAAAAGGTGATGTTCACACCGTACTGAGCAATGTGTTAGTAAATCACTCAAATTTGACTGATTATTTTTTTAATCATAATAATTACATATATTCTGGCAAATTGTAAAATTAATCATTGTAGCAGTTTGAAGGATACTTGCATCAAGGAAGTTAATTGCTCTTAACACCGAGTTGAGCAAGTATTACTTTACTAGAAAGGTCAATGTTGTATTTCTCTGCTTCCATTAGATGCCTCTGCCATCAAGACCTCACTGGTACCTGCTGTTTGGAGCCAATGAAGAGGAGATCAGAGAAATATGTGTTACCACCCTAAGACTCTACACTAGGAAGAAGGTACACACCATTGTTTTGCTTTTTTGCCAGACACTAATTGGGACTCTTCTCAAAACGACATTAAAGCAGTTAAGCATTAATGAAACATGTACTGGAGTCTCTGCATCAGACATAGACAGGCAAAACAGAACTTAACTATTTTATGTAACAGCAAAAAAACAGTTGTGTTTTTTATGTGCTTATCATAGGAACGGCTGTGTTGAATGTAACAGGGATTGTTGATTTGCACAGTTTATGAAATCACAGAGTTGTTTGTTGTTACTTGAGCGAATTGGTGTCTGTGTCTAACAGTGCCAACTACCTGCATCTCAATTTTACCCAAATTAAAAAAAAAAACCAGAAAATCTAATGAAATCCAATATATTTTTTTCACAGCAGCTAACCAGGCTTCCAATTTAGTCATTTGAATATGATGACAATGTGTATAAGTTTCTGGTCTAGCTGTGTTTTATCTAATCATATACATCAGTGCTGTGTTAAATCTCAATGTCTAATTGCATTATTAACTTGGATTCTTATCTCATCAGGGATGACTATATTCTGTAAATTGGAATGTAGAATTATCAACACTTGGATATGCTAGATTTAAAAAATCTCGTCTTAAGTATATAGGCCAGGTATTAAAACCAATCAATGCTTGGTTGAGCTGTTAAAAAACAAAAACAAATTGAGATGTTCTGATTGAAGTAACTGGTAGAGAAAGGAAACTGCCTGTGTCTAGCTTTGAGACTGCAGCACTTTTCCTCATTGGGTGCTTGAAGAAATTATTGCATGGCAGAAGTGGCAAAAAAAGACTGATTCTAGACTAATCCCAGTTATATGACCCATGTGGAAACATTTGTTGTCATTGTTATGGCTCACCCAGCACTTTACCAGTTAACCGTGGATGCTGTCTAATGATATGGGTCCTTTGCTTTTTAATGCATTTTAACGATTCAGTAATCTTGTCTACTGCACCCAATCCAGTCAGTGTCAATTACATGAAATAATCCCTCTTTCACAGCCTAACTATGAGCAGTTGGAGAAGGATGTGGAGCGAAGAAAAATGTTCCTAGCTGAGGCTAAGCTGAAGGCTAAAGGTCTGAACACAGATGGCACCCCAGCCCTCTCTAATCTTGGTGGCTTCTCCCCAGCCTCCAAACCTAGCTCCCCTAATGTCATCAAGGTGGAAGAGAAGTCACCTAACCCACAGACCCTTAAGCTGGTAAAGAAGGAGCCAGAAAATAGGAACCAGGTCACGAAAAGCCCACATAACGGGTGAGTAACAAAAGCACCCCCAACACAAGAGCTATGAAGAACCGCCAGTGCTAGCAATCTATTAACTCCTTTCCGTCATATTTAGCTTTACATTAACTTCTATTCATATCCCGGAAGTATAGGAATTTTTGCACATCATTTAGTGTTATCTTCATTAACTATGGAGTAAAATCTCAGTGTGGACTTGGAATTGAACACCATTCGAGTCATTAATTGTTACCTTTCGGCGTTCTTTAGACTAAGGAAAGAAACAAAGATTGGGAGGAACAGCAGAAGCGGAAGCAGATCTCGCTCTAGAACACGATCTCGATCTAGATCTCGTTCTCCTCGCAGACAGTAAGATTATTTGCACTATTACTATCAGATAGCCTTATACTGAATAATCTCAGCCTGATGTACCGCCAATCAGTCAGTAGTTGGTCGTCCACCCACTAATTCTTAGGAGCAGTCTGATCTTATTTGTGACCCAAACAATTGGGTACAAATCGTGTGACTTCAGTGAACTTTAACACCTTTAGTCTAAACGCTGTAATTGAAGGTGCATGTTGAGAATTCAGTCATGTGATGAACCTGTTCCACGGATGCATTATTCTTCTGACATACTTTCCCATTGTCTTAAACAGTTATAACAACAGACGCAGTCGCTCGGGGTCCTACAGCTCCCGTTCCCGCTCCCGCAGCCGCAGCCTATCACCACGACGACACCAGCCATCCCCCCTCCTCCCGCATCTCAAGCCAAAGGCTAGTCACCATGGGAACAGTGACTCCAAGCCCACTTCTCGTCACAGCAACAGTGGAGGGGGAGGGTCAGGTCACAAGAGGAAGCGCTCTCGCTCACGCTCGAGGTCGCGATCTCCTGTGAAAGTAGAGCGTGAGCGAGAAAGGGATAGGGATCGAGATCGCAGTGGCTCAGACCTCTCCTCCTCAAAGAAGCACAAGCATGAGAGGGGTGGAGGCCACCACCGTGGGGAGAGGAGGGACAGGGAGAGGTCCCGGTCTTATGACAGGGAAAGAGAGCGCAGCCACAAGAGCAAACACCACGGCAGTAGCGGGCACTCAGGACACAGCCGTCACCGTCGCTGAACTCATTCTTGATCTCTTCATGCAAACGGGTTCATGGTTTTTCAAACACATCTTTAATCATTTTTTATCCATCAGTCCTTAAAAGCAGAATCTGGATTTCAAATTAGACTCGTCAATGGCGAGTGTCACGTGGTTGTGGAAAATAATGCTGAAACAAGCCCAAGTGATGGACATTTTTGTTAGCTCTTGACCTTGGGATGGTTGGTATTTTTCTCTTCCTTGGTCCTGGGGAAAATAATTGTATTAATGCTGTTCTGTATCTTTGAACATTTATGATGTTAAATTCTCAAAAGCCCTTCATCTGCTTTGTACATTAACAAGTATCTTGAATTCTGAAGTTGCTGACAGGACTATTTCTCCCAAACTAGACCACAGCTGTCCTTAAGCTATAATTGTCAACAGAGTTTTCAATTCTGTATTTATAAAATGACAGATGTGCTTGAAGAACCAAACTTGGCTGTCTTTGTTGATCTGCTGTTGATGCTGAAAGTTTTGTTGTCAAAACAATGTTCATCAGTCCAATAAGAGATCGTTAGCAAATAGTGGTCCCATCATAGGCAGTGTTAATTACATTGTCACAGTGTGGCATCATCAGCCTCAGATGACCAAAACCTCTCTACTTTTATGATTTTAATATTTTGTTGGTCTGACCTCACCCCTTTATTATTTTCATGTATTCTGCTCCTGTATTTTTAGTTCCTTATGTAAAGTTGAATACTTGGAGAATTGACATTTACAGTGTAAAGATGGTTAAATAACTGCTGACTTCAACGCTTTGATTTATAAAAGCAAATGGCTCAGTGGAAGAAATGAATGGAAAATTGTCAATAAAATGGATCATTCAGGAATAAACATAAAGTGGTTGTTTTTGCACATTACAGGACTGGCAGTAGAATGAGTGCTCTGCTAAATGTCATGTATTTTGCAAGCACTTATGCTGTAATCTGTACGGTTGCAAAGCAACAGGGTTGTTTTGTTCTTTTTTTTTTACAGCAACGGGATATGGACTCAATTTCTGAATCTTGCAGGATTGTGGTGAATTTACTACACTGGTTTTTAGTCTGCATGTGTCCATGTCTGATTTTTATTCGGTAATAAAGGGCAAATAAGACAAATGTCTCTTGCAATTGTTTCATAAATGAGAAGCTGCAGTGATGAGTTCATGTTCTTAAGTAAATGATAAACGGTGGTGCTGTACTAATATAGAAATCACACAAAAGTAGAAAAAGGTGTTTTTACACGTCACGACTAGAGTCTTCACGTTGTCATGGAGACATGGACTTCAGAGGGATTAAGGTTGGATGCCTTTTCAGACGTCCCGTGGTGCGATATAACTTGCAGCAACCTAGCCTGTCATTTCCTGACCTTGCAAGAATCGCTATCTCCTTACCTGAATTCTAAATGTGTGTGCACCTTCCCACATGGACTCATCCATGCCCAAAGCATGCAATTTCACCTCTGTAAGAATGAAGTCAGTTATATAATGCAGATTTGAATTATGTAATTTGCTTAATCTCAAAAACAAAAAACGGAGGCATCCAATTAAAATGACACCTCTTCAGCATGCTCAAGGTGCAGCGCCGCCCAATGGCCGCTAGATAGCGCTGCTGGTCTAAACAATGTGATAGGCTGGTTCCATAACAGCCCTGACTTCAGAAATGAAGAAAAGTCCATTTCATCTCCTCACTTCATGTCTCTCAAAGACAAGCATTTCAACACTCCAGAGCAGGATGTTAAATTAAAATCCATGTAGATTTTCCATCATTCCTTTCGGGGTTTTCTGACATCTTTCGTTTTTACTGGAGACAGCTAAAGTATTCTCTGTCTAGTATATAT
>OMLC01066856.1:14457-27014 GCA_900302585.1 Regalecus glesne | reverse complement strand
AAGGAAGGATTCCCTTATCAGTCCCGCAAGGGGAAATTTGGATTTCTCTGCATTTTTGACCCAACCTATTGTATAGGAGCAGTGAGCTGCCAACATATGGCGCTCAGGGAGCAGTTAGGGGTTACGTGTCTTGCTCATGGACACCTCGACATGCTGTATGCAGGACCGGGGATCGAACCTGCAACCTTCCGATTGCCAGACGACCGCTCTACCCACTGAGCTATGCCGCCCCAAACAAGGGAAAGTAAAACTTGGGCTCAGTGTTGATGTGAGGGGTCCGTTTCTACAGGTCACGATTAGTCCTTACTTTCTTATTCACTTTCTAAGAGTCTTCACGTTCCCATCTGAAACAACTTTTTAATAGTCATAATTTTTAGGGCTGTGGAATGAACCTGCAACATTCCGATCACCTGACGACTGTTCTACACACTGTGCTATGCAGCCCCCGGTGACTAAAAGATTCAGTCTTGATAACCATCTCTCCTGTTAACATGTGTGCCTCTATATCTCCTCCCCTACTGCTGTGAAGAAGGCTAGAACTTACCCCTGGCTGTAATGCACTTGGTGAAAATAACACCAGTTGGTATTATTATACAAAGATAACACTAGATGGATGAAAATGTAAAACAACAAGACAAAAAAGGAATGTGTATTTGTAAGCTGTCAAGATGAGGTGAACCTGCAGAAGGGCTTTCTAATGCAAAGGGAGGTGAGGGCCAAACTCCTTTGAACCTTGGAGAACTCTTAAATGTTGTGATTTGGTAAAACTGCACATATGGCTGAGAGAAAGATGTTCATCTGATTCCATCAGGTCTTACGATCCTCCACAAACGTTCAAGTTGTTGCCATCGGCGTCATTTCAGCAGAAAGATGACCATGCATATGGTGTTTAATAGAGACATTTTTCAGAAGTCAGAAGATGTGCTTGTGGGGATTATTTCTGAAGCTCATCTTGAATCAAAGAAAATAAGCATCCGTTATGTTGGGCTGACATAGCTCCCCCATGTTTATTATGTAATCCTGAAACTCTTGCAACCCCCACCCAGCGTTCAAGAGGCCTCTCTCACAGTCGAGTTCACAGTCAGCTAATCAGTCTGCGCAAGCATGGACCCCTTATTCCACATATTCTCTCAGCCTCCCCTCTGTGAACAAAGATATCAGCTCTGGCAGGGCTCCTCCCATGGTTCTCCCTCTTTTTCTCGATTGACACTTGCTGCAGGCCAGACACTAGGTATTATCAGCTGGTTCATGCTGTCCTCTTTCAATTGGTTGGACATTGAAATGTACTACAAAAGACTGTTGCAAGGTTTTGTAGATGGCTGTCGGTCACAGCATGGTGGTAGAAGACAGAGGAGCTAGACAAAAGTGTCAATGGAAAATGTCACTGTTTGTAACAGCCTTCCATTTATCTGACGTCAGCATGTGCAATACTGCTGCAAATCTCAGCCCTGTTTCACTCATTGAATCTACTTTGATATTGTTTAAAGAGATCAATTCAAACCGCTTTTTCTTCAACTTGGCCAGTAAGAGTTAGTGTGTTTAATTCCGGTGTTAACACAAATACGCAAATGTGTGAAAAAAGTATTCATGAACAGAATGAATTTGCTTTTGTCTCAGATCTTATCACACACAATACCCTCATAGCGACAGGTTTGACATTCAATCTGAGTGCAGGGGCAGCATGGGTCAGGAGGTAGAGAAGGTCATCTGGTAGTTGGAAGGTTGCTGGTTCAAGCCCCAGTTCTTTCAGATGGTGTGTTGAAGTTTCCTTCAGAAAGACATTGAACCCTTTTGATGGACACTGCTGTATAGAGGAAATAAAACTAAAAAAATGAAATAATTCAGGAGTTAACATGCAGGGAAAAAGTGACCAGGGTCAATCCAGGGAGAAACCTCTAACTAGCCCCTGTCTAAGAACAGACCCCAGCCAGACAATTTTTTTACAATAAAACCAAACCAATTGGAGCACCCAACCCCTGTCCTTTGTGGTGGAGAAGTTTATGACTGATGCAGGAGCGTGGGTGGAAAACTCTTGTGGGAGATGTATAGCTTTTAATTAAGGCAATTTAGATCAAAGAGATGACAGGAAACAGAAAATACAGGGATATAGAGTGGGCTACCGGGTGTAAGATCACTTTATCAAGTTGAAGCTCTCTGCCACAACATCAGTAACTTCTATCCACCCATGGTCTTTTCTCTCTTTCCATTCATATATGTTTGGACTTATAGGTTCATCTGCATGGATGGGGATGAATCACTCCTTGAAGACCTTTTGTTTGAAAGCAGGTGTTTATATTGTTTTTTCTAAAGAGTATTTGAGGAAAAGTGTTAGAATAGGGGCTGTGGTAGCAAAATAGTTGAGTACGTGTTTTGGGAACTGACAAGTCAGAGGCAGTGAATTCGAACCCACCATGGGGCGCTAGGAAGAGCATCCAGTCTTAATCTCCAAAGCTCCATCTATGTTTGTGTCTACCCCCACAATGTGGGGACTAATCATGATACGTAAAACAGACCCCTCTCTCTTTGAGAAAAGTGCTATCTCAATCTTACCTTTTTGTAATTATTAATATTATTGTTCCAAGCATGCAGTGCTGAATCCCTATTGTTATAGTGAGGGTTATTTTCATTTCATCCCCTGAAATTATCTGGATCTTTCTTTGCCGGCCGGCCAATTTGTTGTTATTATTTGAGGTCGACATTTTAGGTTAGCGGGATGGCATAGCTCAGGAGGTAGGGCGATCATCTTGAAAGCAATTGATTGGCGGCTTGATCCCCGGCTCCTTCAGAAAGCATATCAAGGCGTCCTTAAGCAAGACAGTGATCCCCTACTGCTCAAGCCCTGAGATGGAATGGTGACCGGTCCAGGGTGGTTCTTCACCTTTCACCCAATGAGCACTGAGATAGGCTTCAGCATTACCCCGCAACCCCAAATTTGGTTAAGAGATTCATGATGAATGGATGAATGGAGGAATTTTCTGCTTGCAAATAATAAAATGTTTCTCTGTCAAACATAGGTTACTTATTTCACTATTGCTTGAGTAAACATTTTCTTTCAGAGAATTGTCCAGCTGATTGAATAATCAAATGTTTTTGTCTACCAAAGACCAACTATAATGGTTTAAAGATGTTACATTCTTTAAATGATTATTTCTAATCTATTATTCTAATATATTATTCATCGGTCTTGTTGACAAAGATAGATGAAAAATCTTCATTGTCATTAGTAAAAGAAACAGAAATGGTTGGAAGAGCATTATTCTCCAGCTGATTGATAGTACTATACAGATTCCTTTGTTTATGTTTATTACCATTAATCAGAAGTAAGCAGCTCTTGAGGTTTTAATGATTTTGTTCAAATTTAGTAATAACTTTCATATGGAGTTGGTGAACTTTAAGAGAAGATTTTTTTCCATCTGCGTTTGACCTTCCTATATTCTTTTCTTTGATAATGGACATTTTCATCAATCCAAGAGGTTGTGTTAATTGTAATTAAGTATTGACTGAGGGGGGGTGTTCTCAAATCACTGACCCATTTGACACCTTGAGCAGGCATTGCTGCACGCAACTGTGGCTAAAAAAAAAGAAAGAAGTCCCTGGGAGGTAGTTGGACTTTTGTAAATCTTGGAATTCACTGAGAGGTTTTCACTCTATGAGGTATCGGATAGTATGAATGCCTTTGTTACTTCACTGTGAAAAGAAAAAGAGCTTCCCATCCATCATAAGAGAAAAGTTGTGAACGATTGGAGATGACGGCAAGAATTGTTGAAAATTTTAGCAAATCGTTGCACTTAATGCCATAGGAAGAAAATTAAGTGTAATTGTCCCACATTTGTCTTCACTATCTTACACATACATTGGAATCTAGCATGTAATTCTGTAGGTCATGTGACTGTTATGTAATTGTTCTTCAATGGGGAGCTATGACACAAGGCTATTGATTTAACCAATTAGTAAATAGACATAGACCGAAGCAACATACGTACCATTCAAAATTAAACGGGTGAATGCCCGCTAATAATATATGCCTTTGCAAAGTAGAAGATTTCATTGTAACTTCTTTCTGTTTCTATGAAAAAGTGCTTATAACAGAATTTAACAAATGGCCATTTAGTGGAGCTAGAGGTATCATAGAGCTCATAAAATTGATACAAGGCCATACATTAATCTCAATGAGCGAAAGTCAACACTGGGAGGAAGTAGGGAGTGTGTTCCATCTCTTTAAATCACCATCAATGACATCTAAGACTTTATTATAGTTTTTAGTGGTTAAGTGTCCTGAGAGGAATCAATTGACCCCTCAGTATTTGAAATTGTGAACAAGAACACTTAATAATAGTGTTTGCCCACTTTATTTAGTCAGTGGCTTTATTGCTGATTTTCCTCAGTTACTTTTAGGTCCATGGATATCGCCAAAAAAGCTCAGGGATGTTTTAGAAATGTGGGAAAGATATAGAGGGATTTTTGGGAAAAGATCAAAATATCATCCACATACAGGGAAATCTGACAGGGTATGTCATGCATGATAATCAGCTAAAAGACTTCTGACTGTTGTAAAATAAGATGAGATATTCTGTTATTAGTCCCACAGGGAGAAATCACAGTGTTACAGCAGCAAAGTGGAAAAGCACAATCTGTGAGGCATTAAATCTAAGGCGTAATATATATGAAAAACAATATAAACAAGGGAGAAATATGAACAGTATATACAGTATGAACAGATAAAATAGACTTAGACTCAGTTGTGTATTGCTTGAGAAACGGGCTCCAAAGAAAGAGAATAAAAGTGGAGATAAGGGGCACCCCTGACATGAGGACTCGGAAAATGAGAACCTAATTGATCAAATGTCCCCTGTTATCACTGCTGCCGAAGGGTTACCATACATTAGTGTGATCATACAAATAAAGCCTTCACTGAAGCCCATGTATTAGAACACAGACCATTGATAGTGCCGTTCCAGCTGGTCATATTCCTTTCTGGCATGTAGTGAGAAAACGGTAAATGGTCTTGTTCTCATATAGTGCTTTTGTAGTCTAGCAACCACTCATCGCCTCACATTTACCAAACTACATGCCGGGATACAAGCCCACCATGCCTGACTCTCAGGCATGCTGTCTTCAATCTGAGCCACCACGGCTCCCAGTGGTACTATGGTTTTCTGGCCATAGAGCTGAATCTATAACATGAAGCAAGGAATGGACATTATCAGATGCTAGCCTAGGTTTAATAAACCCTGTTCGGTCATGACAGACCTTATGAGGCATACAACACACTAAATAGGTTGCCAAGACCTTAGCATGAACTTTAATTTCAGATTTTGAGAGACTTTAAGGTCTGAAAAAGAGCAGTCAACTGGAGCCTTCTCCTTCAGCCAAAGAGAAATAACAGCAATATTTCAGCTAGTGGGAAAGGAGCCTTTACTGATAAAAAATATTAAGCATATTCAACAGCAGAGGGCCGGCCCACCTGGGGCCAAAAGGAAATATATAATTTGAAGATGATATACTTTATTAATCCCCGTGGGGAAATTCATCCTCTACTTTTAACCCACCCTTGGTGTGTAGCTGGGAGCAGTGGACAGCAGGATGAACTCTGGTTCTTTTTGCTTTGACGTGGTCGGGGGTACATACAGGAGTATTAACCTTAACACAGTGGTTTAAAAGAACCTTTATTCTAAAGTGGCATGTTTTATGCAGCTTTTTAGAACACAAAACATGTGTTCTAGATTATTTCCCCCCTTGTCTCTTCCCTCATTACCTTAACTTCCATCTTAAACTGATATCGATCGATTTTTCTTATCCAAGTTTCCTTGTTTCACTCGTGGTGATCGTCCTCTCTTGGACAAATGATGTTGTTTTCTTGTCTAGCTGAACAACTTACAGAAGAAGGGGACTGGTGGTGGCTATAAATCCATCCATCCATCGTCAACCGCTTATCCGAAATCCGGGTCACGCGGAACTGGAGCCTATCTCTGTTCTCATTGGGCGAGAGGCGGGGTACACCCTGTATAGGTTGCCAGTCCATCACAGGGCAGAGCAATCAGGGGAACAGTGTCTTGCTCAAGGACACCTCGACACTCTTCTCTGCAGGACTGGAGATCGAACCTGAAACCTTCTGATCGCCAGGCAACCGCTCTACCCACTGAGCCATGCCGTCCCCTGTAGCTATAAATATATAACAAAAACTCTATGTGTTTGTCATCTCACAAATCATCCAAAAGATGTAGTTATCGTAGGCAGTTCTTGATAATTGATAAAAAATGGCCTTTGCAAATGGAGAAACTGGACACTACCTAGGGATTAACTTTGTCAAGGACACATACTTGTATGCAAAGCCTACTGATAGAACAGATTTTTTTTAAGGAAAAAAAAGGAAGATTGGCCATTAGTTTATAGGTGAGTGAGACTGCAGAGTCCTGGCCTGATGAGGTATCTCCTCTGTGTCATGCCATCTGCTCCACCAGAGTTTGTGTTTACCCAATGTATGTCAATGTGGATGCTGACAGTCATACCTTAGGTAGTTATCAATGTGTGTTGGTTTACAGTACACTTCGAATTTCAAATGCCACCCATCACCAGTGGCAATCTCACAGTTTTAGGAGGGCATCCATCCTTAATCCCCCACGCTCCATCTATAGGGCCGTGTTTAATCCCACAGCGTGGGGACGAATTGTGACATGTAAAATTGACTTCTCATTCAGAGCTAGTGTGTCACATGACTGAGCCCACTGAGGCGAATTTGTCGTTTGTGATAATTGACTATGCCAATAAAATTGACTTTACTTGACATGACCTTTGCTTTTTTCCTGAAAATCTTCCCAAACACCTCTTTCAACCTCTTCTAATTCCCACAATTTCCAGTCATCAATGACAGTTTATTCAAAGATAGAGAATTTCCTCTCACCCAGTGCAAGTCTCATCGTGACATGCGTCCTACGGTTTTGTAGTATTTTTTTAATTTTGTTTTTTCAGTTTTTATCATCCTGCTACTTGAATCGCTAAGAAAAGTCAATGTAAAGGAATGCGATCGCCCTAATGGAATGCACCACAAGAAACCTTCTTTTCTTCGTGCTGCAAGACGGATCGATTCAAACTCCTATTCATACATAACAAACCCAGCGAATACATGTAAAATACTCCCACCTGTTTGTTTATAACCTGACTCCATAGTCCAGATGGGGGAAAAAAAACAATTATTTGTTAATGGAGAAAAAATCCTAATTCAAGCTTTAGTTGGGGAACTGTGCCTCAGGAGGTAGAGTATATCATCTAGTAACTGCAATGCTGCTAGTTCCATCATTGGCTCCCACCTTGCAAAAACATCAATGTGTCCTTGAGCAAGACACCTAACCTCTAACTGCTCCTGATGAGCTGGTTGGCACCTTGCATGGCTGACACCACCATCAGTGTATATGTGTGTGGCTGGGTGAATGTGAGCCAGTCATTGATTATAAAGTGCTTTCAGTGGCTGTTGTAAGTAGAAATGTGCTATCTAATGCAGTCCGTTTTTTATAACATGAGTAAAGTACAAGTCAGTATTATAAAACTTGAGTTATGCAAACTCAAAGAATAAAGAAATCATAGAGACCCAATTTATAATCTCTCATCAAAGTGGCCAGGTCTATTTGTTGCCATGAAATGGAAATTCAATACAAGCAGATAAAATGAAATATCCTTAAAAGCAGGTCAGGCAGGCAGCAGGCAGAGGCAAACCTCCAAATCTACCTTCACTGATAGCTACAGCTATAGCAGAAAAGCCCTCATTTACTCTAGGCTAGCTTGAGTTGTTTTTGCTTTCATCTCTCGATTTCTCGACAATGTAGGTGTTCCAGCTCAGAAGCTGTTATTTTGTACTTCCATTCTGTCAATAATTTTCTCCATTGCACACAACAGAGATGATTGCTATGGGACACAACAATGAACTCTGAGAGATGTCATACAAAACGGGCAGATGCAAGTGACTCAATTTACAACTTTTCTCTGCAAAGTTGTTCTCTGTCTGTTTTGTCTGCAAAGGCACTCGATGAACCAGCAATTGTAATATGTTGAATGAGAGGTTGAAGATGGATGATGATATATTTTGGCAGACATTATATCTTAAAGACTTCATTCACACAATTATTTTCCCTGAAAGGTGTCTTGCAGTGTCGTAGCTGACTTTGCCAATACTGGTGTGATGAAACTTTTTGATTGGGGGGGTGGTTCATCACTGATGGGGACTCAAGTCACTTTGAACTTGAGTCTCGAGACTCAAGTTACAAATTTCATGACTTAAGACTCAACTTGACGATATCACAAATGTCTTGCAACTCAACTTTGACTTTAAAGGGGAAATGGACTTTTTTACTTGGATTTATTGTACAAAGTAAATGTTAATTGCGCAGTGAACTGGCTGTAGGATAATGATTCCATCAGCGTTTAGATAGGTTCTCTATAAGCCTCACTTTCACTATGTATTGTTGGACTTTGATGGAGTTTGAGGGATTAAGACCAGATGCCCTTCCCCAGTCTCTCCCACTACTTCTCTTTCCCTTTATGGTGGTGTGTGTGGTAAAGGGGAAGGGAATACAAAGTTAACACAAGAATCGTGTGCCTACAGGGCAGATATATCTATGCTATATTTCCCATATGATCGGTTCTTGTAGGAGGGCTGTTGTAGGACTGTTGTTGTCCTACCTTTAAAATGGATATGAGCCTTTGATTTTGTCAATGGGCTTCTGAAATGCTTTACTCAATCAGCGTTTGTCCAAATGATCCAGTTGTCAGATCCACCATGAATCTGAGTTTTTTCACACTCATAGATGTTAGATTGGGTTTCTCCAAGTTGATCATGACATTGATAAGTGACAGAGTAGAATCGTATCACGCTTCGTACAGCACTGTCAATCATTTTCTGACAACTAGATATGATCATCTTTTACAGATTTGAAAAATACCAGATGAACAAAGAGATCACAAGTGAACCACAACAGCCTCCAATCTCACAGTTCACGGATAGCTGTGGGGTGCAGTACAGCATGAATCATCCACAGTAGAAATCTATCGCCAATGCAGTTCTCTGACTTGATAGTAATTGATTGCAACGTTCCTGTCTTCTGTGGAAAACAAAAGTCTTCGTCACTTTCTGTCAGTGGCTGACAGTAAACACAGCCCAGTGTATTGCAGGACACTGACTTTGAAAACAAGAGGACTTTGTTGCAGAGATAAAGTCCAAACTGAAAACTCAACAGAGCAACAAAGACCATCTTTCAGTCACAGTGGACATTTCTTTGAGGTTGTCGTTTAGCATGCAGAGGAAGATGGAGAGAGGATGCAGCTGAAGTCTAATCTCATTTGAAAGGGAACACACATCTGAAAGAATATGTGAACGACATGGAGCCATCCATCCATCCATGTCAACTGCTTATCTGACATCCGGTCTGGGGGGAAACTGGAGCCTATCTCAATGCTCATTGGACGAAAGGTGAGGAAACATTCTGGAAAGTGTCGCCAATCCACCACAGGACAGAGCATTTAAGGGGAAAGTGTCTTGCTGAAGGACGCTTCAGCGCACTTCTCTGCAGGTGCTGGGATCAAACCTGCAACCTTATGATCACCAGATGACCACTCTAGACACTGAGCCACGTCACCCTTCGAAGTCATATGTGATGAGTACAAAATTAAAACAAAATCTGACAGGATCATTGGTGACGACAATGTGCTTCCCTATTAAACAAGAGCATGTAGTACACAATGAAGGACACCTCTGGAATGACCCAGCCTCGGAAGAACACGACGCAGTAGATTCTGCAATGGCAAAAATGCCGTACCTACACTCAGTGTTTGTTCCATTCTCTCCTGCCGGCGGAGGGAGGTCGCTTGAAAGTAAGAAAAGTGGTGTTTTCAAAGTCCTCAAAACTCAGTACACTGCTGCACAGGAGCACAACGTTCAAAAACATTGCTTGAGGCTGAATTTGGAGAAAGAGGCATCCCTGCTGCAGTGAACACAAGATGGGGCTCCACCCTGGGACAAGTGAAAGCAGTTCTCCAATGTGATCATCTAAAGCTCTCTCAGGTGGTTAACAAGCCTAGCACCAAGGAGTTGCAAACAGTTGGAGAGTGGAATACAATGAAGGAGATAGTAGTCAACCTGTAGCCATTTAGAGAAGCAATGGATTTGACACAGGGAGATAAAATAGTGACAATTTTCTGACTAAAGCTAAATACCTACCCACCTGTCTGGGAGAGTCGAACACCGCTAGGCTGGTTTGATTTAGTGTGTCGAGGTTAACAGTGTCACGCACTCTGTAATCTGTAATCTGTATTCCCAGAGCGTCGCATGTTGGCTCCACCCACTGCTCCTATGTAATAGGAGGGGTTAAGTGGAGAAAACAAATACCATCGGCCAAGGTCATGTGGCAATAAAGTAATTCCTCTTCCACAAATGATGTCATGATAATCAACTTTCATCCAGAGATGCATAATGTCCAAGAGCATGGCCAGCAAATTACAGACCAGTCGGTAGGAATTCCTAAGAAATGCAAGAGATGGAATAATGGTTGAAACAAAAAGAAGAGATTGAAGGTGGGGGTGACATGGCTCAGTGGGTAGAGCGATTGGAAGGTCGCAGGTTTGATCCGCGCACCTGCAGAGAAGCGTGTTGAAGTGTCCTTGGTCAAAAGACTGAGCCCCTAACTGCCCTGGGATGGAATGTTGACATGTCCAGAATTTTACCTTGCCTTTTCCCCAATGAGCCCTGAGATAGGCTCCAGCTCCCCGTGACCCGACTTCAGATAAGCAGTTGAAGATGGATAGAATTTAAGGTTTTGTGACCTTAAGTAGATCATTCCTCTGCAAAAAGAAATCCACTCTCATTCGAAATGATATTCATAGATGTTTCCATTCCCATTGAAGCAAGACTTCATAGAGTATCACCTGTTTGAATATCAAGGATGCAACCGTAGAAAAAAGTGTTGCTATTCAAATAACCCTCAGGGAGCCCCGCATTTAGAACACTGTTGAAATACTTAAGCAAACAAAAACCCCATTGTACTTCAGTTGTATTCAAATAACATTTGACTCATACTATCAGAGTTTCTGGGAGCGTGGTTCACAACTTTGACATTATTTTGAAATGAATAGCCGTTTTGTATAGGCTGGGGAACTATCAAGAAGTCCGTCATGCTTAATCCCCATGTTGTTGGGGTGGGCACATATCTAGATGGGGCATGCGGGGGATTAAGGCTCAATGCCCTTCCTGATATCCTGCAGTGGGATCAAACCCATGACACCTGGCTTGTCATTTCCTGACATACACACTCTGTTGCTGAGATGGGGACAAGTATGGGCGCATGAACACTGGGATGGCATCCAGTGCTTCACGCGTGCCCCTTTCCATAGGGTTAGTGATCGTGCCAGGGAGGATGTCCCATGTATAATTTTGCCAAATTTTTATGCAGATTGACTAGACCATTGCGGCTTAGTCCATGCCCAGGTTAACAATGGCTGCTGTTGGTGCTTTGCCCTGACAGGGTACTGATGGAATCTATGAAATCTACTGTGGCGACCCCTGAAAAACAAGGAACAAGCCAAGTAAACAACAAGAGCAAGAGCAAGACACTCCATTGCTGAGCTACAACGGCCCTCCAACCCAAGCTATGCTGAATATATGCATATGATGGAGGCATTATACGGAGGTTTATGGAGCATATTGAGTGAACATGAAATCCCATGATGCTGTCAACACTAGTTCGGTAACATCGACCAATTTGATTAATTTCCTTGTTTTGCCCATGGTGCAGCATATTAATACGCATTTCACACTGCCTATTAATGGGAATGCACTGGAAGAGAATTGCATCTTGCTTTGGAGTCAGCCGCTGCACCCTCTACACACACAGGCGGTCCTTGGACTCCAGGTATGACAGTACGCTGTTGTGATGAACCAAGAGCCTAACCAAATTGGGATTGATAGACTCCTAATGCTGGGGAAGCCTATGTAATCAGGACCCTTAGCTCAAGCGAAATACATTTTCAACATTGGTGAATTAGAGTCCACAAGAGGTTGACCCCATTGGAAGATCTATTCGATGGAGGCATCTTATTCTTAGATGGAGTTCTAATGCATTACATTTAAGGGTTCTTTGCCAAAATAGGATCCTAACATCTGAATTCAATTATGTATAGGCAAAATTCATGGTGGTGTTTGCTTTTTTTTAAAGTGATATATTGAATTTTCACCCCTGCTGATTGGTTGGTGGCCCGTATGGGGAGACAGGCAGCTTGAGACAGGCAATTAGTCTCAAAGGGAGACTGTCTGTGAGACATTGCATCTGATTGTTGTTTGAAGGAGTAACTTACTTTTTGGGGTTTAGGGCTATTTTCTGGGGTCTAAGGGGGATAGCATTGCCCCAGATCACTTTTCTGCCCACAGAATTTCAGCCTAGTTGAGATTCTAGTTTCTCTACTCCCAGCAGAGCAGCCAGCGGTAGCGAAGCCCCACACATGGTAGTGATCCCATTCTCCAATAATGTAAACTTTGCTTCTGGTGACTCCAAAACAAAGTGCATGGCGAATTTCAT
>OMLC01066856.1:0-14437 GCA_900302585.1 Regalecus glesne | reverse complement strand
GAATTTCATATCAGATTCTTCATTCTTATTCTGCCTTTTTGTCACTGTTATGCGTCTTGCAGAGGTTTTTTCTGGAAATGAATGCCTCTTCTCTAGTGCTCATAGTTTATTATTATTATTATTGATGATGATGATGATAATGATAATAATAATAATGATACTATAATAATAATAATACATTTAGTTTATATAGTGCAAAGGATATTTTACACAGCCTGGGCAAAAAAAAACAAGACAATACAAAACACTACTAAACATACTTAACCCACAGTAATGCAATGAAATAACACAAAAGCACAATAATACAGTAGGTCATAAAAAAGCAAGTTGGAGTGTAGAGGGTAGAGGGGGTAGTAGCTGGAATTCATTGAGGCTGTAGGCCTTGATGTACAAGTGAGCTGATGTACAAGTTTGAGGTGGTTTTTGAAGGTTGTTTAAGTCCCATATGAAGGACAAAAAGTTATTCTGATCAGTTGTATAATCAATCATTCAACATTCGCACATGAGGTAAAGTATAATCTCTACACTTACATTCTCACAATGAATTGATATCTGTATTCTCCAGGAGGTTTCGTGTCTGGTGGTAGACAAAATGCATTGCAAAAACAGGGCTTTTAGAAACTACCCTGCTTGACAATTGTGTGATTCCCCCATCAGAGCTGTCACACTTAGTGGTCAAGATGACTTTCCTAATATGTCATCAAAAAGTTCCCCCATGCCACGTAGGAAGAAAGCATGCCGTTGTACACACCTTGACTAGGATCAGTTTTCTCAGAAAAAGACACAAGGTAGATAATGCATTGGGTATACTCCCCCAACAGATGGCAAGTCATCCCCTGAATCATTAACCTGGATCCAGATCCAGTGGCAAGGATTACCCTGGCTTCTCTTCACAACTACTTGTAGTTGCAGAACACAGACACATACACCCCTAGTGCACTGGAGACAAACAAAAAGGCCACCACATCCTCCCTGGTGATTAGAGAGATGCTGCACACCTCCGCTCAGTGGCTGTTGCTGAGCCAGTAATACCTTCAAAGATTTAGTGGAAGAGCAGAGTCTATTTTGTCGGACTGGCAAGGTCAGTCTCTTGGCAGGAACCTCCTCATTAACAAACTGGTGACTAGTATTTTGTCCTGGGTTAAAACAGAATCAATCTGAGGTAACGTGTTATTCCATCAGACAATATTTAGTTCAAATACTGTACCTGAAGTGAATGTGAATTGAAAAGACGTTGGAGAAGTAAAGCTCGAATCTGAGCTGACTAGGTCGCTTCGGCCAGAAGGTCAAGCTCTTGCATGCAAAGCAACTTTCCTCTGGAGATTCAGTTAGTTTCTATACAACAATATACTATAGGTTTAATGGTATTCCATTGGTCCGTAGGTATAATGTCCGACATAGCTCAGGAGGTAAGGCAGTCATCTAGTAATTGGAAGATTGGTGGTTTGATCCCTGGCCCCTGCAGAAAGCATGCCGAAGAGTCCTTGAGCAAGACACTGAACCCCTAACTGTTAAAGCCCTGTGATGGAATGGTGACCTGTCCGGGGAGTTTTCCCTTCCTTTCCCCTAATGAGCACTTGGATAGGCTCCAGCGTGACTCCTCAACCTGACTTCAGATAAGCAGTTGATGATTCATGGACAGAGGGATGGATTGTAAATGTTTATGGGTTGTATTAGGCCAAAATATGACAATTCTAAAAGCACCAAAGCCATTTATTAATAGAAAATCTGGCATTAAAAATGAAAATCTGAAATTAATGTGGAGATTTTATCATTCCAATTTCCTAAAATTAGGAATTTAAACATTGGTTTTGAAGTAAACAATCTTTTGCACTACAAACCATGACACCATGTCATAAAGTTGAATAATGTTTGGCCTGCTTTGATAAATTTCCCCCCATTACTTTGCAAAGCGTATTTTCTGTATTTTAAAGCCTTAACTTGAACTCATGATAGTATGACATTTCAGTCCATTAGCAGAACAGACTCTAGTGTTCTCAGACTCACTTTGAGGTCTTCAGCAGTTTGGGTTCATTATTTTTTGAAACTGTTCCCGTCTCTCTGAGGATGAAAAGGATCAGTGAGCATCCAATGTGAAGCTTATAGAATGGGGAGGAGATTGAAGGAGGAGTAGAATGGTTTTGCTAAGGTGGCGGCTGGAAGACAGAATTAGGCAGTGCTGCGTGCTCTCCAAAGGGGCTGTATATACATAGGCTGTATGGGAGAGCCTGGATGGAGTATTTGCATACTGCATTCTGACATCCTTCTGTCTTGTGCTCCATACAAAAGCATTATTATGGGCTGTCAAACTCGCATTCTATTCTGTAAGATCTTTAACAAGCGATATTTCACCGGTTAAATGTTTGCTGAATATGTCATCACACTCTTGATTGCTGCTGAAGACATTTTTACCCTGCTCCTTTAGGATGTCAAGTTTTTTGTCTCGGGAGCTTCTCCTCGTCATTCTCCAAGCTTTGGCTTTTCTTTGTGCAAAGCATCGCCTGTTCCTGTTGAGTGGTGCAGGCCCACCTTTTAACGCTTCAACTGGCACCTGAGGTTTTGTTGAATGGACTGCTAATGACCAGCTCTCGGCTGCCAGCAGCAGCAGCAGTGATGGGAGACACTGAAATCTAATCCAGTTGGATGCAGAACAGAGAAAGGTTCATTTTGACATGTTGAGATGAGTCTCCACATTGTGGGGGTGGACATGGACTGAACAAAGAGATGAATCGCAAACGTATGTTGTCACCGAATCTATGAAATCAGCTCATGCAGTGTTTGCGAGTCATTATCCACGCTAAATTTCCAATGAATGGTTAAGCTGATGAAATGTAGTCACACTTTAAAAATACACCGCTCATTCTATACTAGATATTCTATATTACTAATTCAACATGCATGAAGTTTACATCTATTCATTGAAAGCCTGATGAGGCAGCATGTGAGACATGACACTCCAGGTGCTTTAGGATCCATTTCTGTCAAGGTATGAGATTCTTTGTTCCCCTACCAGTTGATGTGTTGTTTCGCTATGATGAGCAATCAATTACATAAATGGTCATTTGATCGTCAACCGCTTATTCAAAGTAAGGTCGTGGATCTGCTGGTGCCTATCCCAATGTTCATTGGGTGTTCCCAGGGCAGGCGTTTCTTAGTTTTCGTAGGTTTCTTAGTTCCTGAAGCTTATTTTCTACCCCTGAGCTGCTGCAACCCCTACATAACTGGTCAGAGAGAGAGAGAGAGAGAGAGAGGTCCATTTTACATGTCACTATTAGTCCGCATGTTGTGTGGCAAGATAGAGACTTTAATGGCTCTTGGGGGATTATGGCCGGATGCCCTTCCTGATTCCCTGTGGTGGGTTCAGACTGTTGCCTCTGGCTCGTCAGCTTTCTCCACCTTCTGTTTTCTCCCCTTCTCACCAAGATGCCAGGTAGTGTCATCGTCTGGTCCCTAGAGTCCCTGTACTGTAGGGTTTCTCTTGTTTACACCATCATAATTTCTCTGTGACGCCACTGAAAGGGAGCATCAAGGTCTTACTAGTCCCACACAGAGCTGCAGTGCTGAAGGCCCATTCACTTGCAGAGAAAGCCACTGATCTTCCTTTCAAGGGACTCAACTGTTGTCAGAGGGACCACATAAATCACCCGAGGCCACATGACTCGCGTAACATCAGTTCTGCTCACCTGAAAATCGTGTGCATTTGGCTATTTCTTTCCAATCCATGTCCTTTTTAGTCTAGCTGGAGAGTGAATCTGAGAGGGGAATCATACTCTCTTTTACCATAGCATGACAGGTCTCATGCCTTTAAGAATCCGATTTAGCAGTGCCTTGGTGTTGCTTTCTTTTATGTTCACTCACCTCTCTCTTGACACATAATCTTCCACTCTCATCTTCCATCCTGTCGATCACTGTTCTTACGCCACGACAATAAAAGCCATGGAGGCCCAGCATTTACCGTGAAGAATGGTTGGTAGATGAAGTGTTTATAGTGGACCTGGTAATAACATCGTAATTCAACTTGTCTATATTTCTTAGTGCCTAATGTTGCCTCTGTCTGAAATATTAAATGAGGCATCAGAGATCTGAAAGAGGGATATTAGTGGTAAAATAATTATATGCCTTCTGTAGCCTCCTATACAAAAGGCTATATTCTGATACCTGCTTAGTCGAACGTTAACTTCTCATTTCTAACCCCATCCAATTATTTCTACCTCACTGAGGAAACATGTTGTAGATTTTTTTTTTCTTTTTAAGTCAAGCCAACCCTGACACCCTATTGTTACTGGCTGTACCCAGGGGTGTACTGGGAAAGAGAGAAATTCCGCCCTGGGTTTATCAGAGGGAGGTGTCATTTCATACATAGAGTATATATGACAGCCAGTTATGGTTGGAAGGTTCAATGTAATTACAAATGTATTTATTGAAACCTTAGCCCATTGAAAAAATCTGCAAATCTCTGTCACGTTTTTTAGAATGGTGGCTCAGCAGTTAGCTCTGTTACCTCACAGCAAGAAGGTCCTAGGTTCGAATCGCATCCCAGGTCTTTTCTGTCTGTAGATTGTATGTCTGCGTGGGTTTCCCCCGGTGCTCCAGTTTCCTCCCACCATCAAAAAGACATTAATACTCCTGCCTGTGCTCCTGAGCAAAGCAATAGGAAAAAAAGGCCAAATCTGGTCCCAGGGAGCTGCAGCTGCTCACTGCCCCTATATGATAGGATGGGTTAAAAGCAGAGAACACATTTTGGTGTACGTATGCACAATATCAAAAGGAATTAATCTTGTTTTATTTCATGTTTAAGGTAAGTAGCACTCAGAAAATGTTCACTTTTACTTCTTTATCTTTTACAGACAATACAACAGCATAAATCTTACATGCTCACTGATTCTTACTCACTGAAAAATAGATGAAAAGATATCCCAAAATAAATAAATTGATCCATCCATCCATTGATGACATTCTAACATAAAAACATGACATTACTATATTATATATAAATGTATTTCAGTCGAGCACTGCAGTATTTCACATATTTTCAAACAAGCCAATAAGATGAGTTAATATTAATCATCTTTCAGAAAGACATAATATAATTAAAGAAAAAGCTTTTGGTTGTTTTTGTTATCTATTTATAGGTTTTGGCCTAACCAGCCAAATAAAGCCTGACCTGACTTTCAATCTCTATATGTCCTTGATCCAGGGTAAGGGAAGGAGGGGTGTAGTTTCTGCTCTTAAATTCAGAACCCAGTCCTTTAATTTGTTCAGTGTCCTCAGCTGCTAATGTCAAACTTTTTGAAATGGTGGTTACAGGGTCTTGGGGAGGTCTTTTTTCTTCTGGTTTTTTTATTTTTTGCTGGAAATGTTGTACTAAGAAGATTGTACATACACTGATGAACTTTTAATGTGGTTCTGCCAAGTTGGCCATCTGGCTGATACACAGGAGTTGGACTCGGAGTGCTGGCAGTGTGGAGATGGTACAGGTTCTGAAGAGATCACTGCAGGCGTGACTGAGGGTGAAACATGCTTATTACAAGAAGATGGACAATGTGTGGCCTTCAGCCACATTTGGGCTGTTGGGTGGGGAGGGGGCATTATGTTCTGTGGGGGAGGATGGGGAGCTGATTTTAAACTTCTGATCAGAGCAACCTGTTTGCTATATATGCGATTAATAAGGACATACACAACAATCTCTCTATTCAGTGATCTATTATCAATGATCCTACACCATTTCTAGGCATGTTGTGTTGGCTTTTGGTTACTGCCCAGATAACAATGATTTTCCCTGCTCAGAAATGTTGCTTTGGATATGTTACTACAGTTGCAGACCACGATGATTGTGTGCCGCTTGACAGGGATTTAATTGGGCTGGGGCTGTCCGAGGCTCAGCACTCATCATCACAGGTGGTCACTAAAAGTATGACTGTCATCTCCATTCAGGGAGGATGCCTGTGCGTGACTGTGTTTAACATGGGGAGTCTGGTGTACACAGATGGCTGCCTCACCATGGTAGCTCAGAGCCAGAGCAGACACCTCAAAGTCAGGCGTTGTGGGTTCGATCCCACTGCTTTGTGTGACCTGTGTTTCCCCACTTTTCACCCAATTAGCACTGGGATAGGCGTGACTCTGCAACCCGACGTTGGATAAGCGCTTGACGGATGGATGGATGGATGCATATTCAACACTTATATACATATTTGAGGAGGAATCTGATCTTAAACATATGGTTTAGGCGTAAGGACTAATATCTTAAATCATATACAGGATCATTTGCATTCTAATATTTAAAGTATAAAATGCAAAATGACTACGGCTTTCAAATAATTGCCAGAGAGGGCCTTTCATACTTTAAACACATCAAAGACATCTGGCTGAGTCTCTGCCTTGCGATTGTGTGGGTGAGAGCAACCGTGGAAGCCAGAGGAATAATAATCAGGATCTCCTGATCTCCCCCACTTAATCCTGTACTGTAGTGGCTGATCAGACAATTATTCAGTCCATGGAACTTTTCATTACTGTATCACATTTCATAAAGTAAAATCACAGCAGCGTGCTTTTCATTGGAAAAGAAATCCAACAGTATGGGAAAAATGCCAGAGGGGGGTAAAAATCACAGAAAAGCATAGATAGAAATGAATAAAAAGATGGTTTTTAGAATATTGAATAAAATGATACGGAAGCAATTCAAATTGTCACCGTTATAAACAAACTCTAAGGATCCCGTTGAGTTTATGAACTATTTCAGCCAATTTTGTCGTCTCGGGTCTAAGAGGTGGATACAGGCCAACTAGAGTTAAAGGATCAATGCAGTCCAGTCCTTTAGGTTATTGGTTGTAAGAGTGGACCGTCATGTGTCTGTGAGTGTTCCTGACACCTCTGTGTTTCCCACCATTAACCTTTTCTTTCGCCTGTCACCGAGTGTTGCATTTGGGTCCTCAGTTCTTCCTACCCCCTTGTGGTGGTATCAGCCTTGCTTCCTGAGCTTGTGTCACAGCCGGGGCAGCTCCTCAAGGGCTGCACGATGTATCGCTTCAGCATCGTCATCGCGATGTGAGAATGCACAATAGTCCCATCCCAGGACTTCCTGTTACATATCATGCTTTAGATTTGATCCCTCTCTCACTGTGCTTTCCACGTTGCTGCTGTAACACTGTAATGTCCCCCTGTGGGACTAATAAAGAAAGATCTTATCTGACCTCTTAACTTGTGATGTGAAGTAAGATAAATTGACTCAAACACCTCATGCTGCAACCTTTTGCTGCTTGATGCAAGAGGAAAACTCACAAGGTTTTCATTTCCCATGAATAATCCGCCAGAGAAGTGTATCTCTCTCAAGAGAAGTGCATCAGATGTACCATAATTTACTCCGATTTAATGCTTGGAACTTTGTCATTTCTCGCTCCATTTGGACAAATGACACGTTGATTTGTTCGTTCATTTCTTGTCTAGTGATGTGCACATCGGTTATATCTGTGGACACCGCAGCTAATCCACAGATAGAGCCGGCCGAGTCATAAAAGTTAACATTCTGATTAATAGCAGATGGGTTGCGGGCGGACGAAATGATACATAATTAATGTAAAAAAACAACTACATTCTGTAAATGTGAACATATCTAAGCTCCATGTCCAGGCATGGACTGGCACACTAGACTCCCTTTGGGCCATTTGCAGCATGTTTTGCCTTAAGCAGCAATAGAGGCCAATAAGAACCGGGGGGAAAATAGAAAATGGAGAATTAAAACATGCAGCTCAAAGCTGGTGTTATAGGTTACCTGACCATCATGCTTGTGTACAACCCATTCATCAGTCAACTGCTTGTCCGAAGCTGGGTCGCGGAGGTAGCAGTTCCAGTTGGGGACCCTAAACTTCCCTTTTTCTGGCTGCATCAGCCAGCTTTGACTGAGGAACCCTGAGGTTTATCCCAGACCAGTATGGAGACATAGTCCCTCCACCTGGTCCTTGGTCTACCCTGTGGGCTCCTCCTAGCTGGACTTGCCTGGAGCACCTCACTAGGGAGGAGACCAGGTGGTATCCTTACTAACCGCCCGAACCACCTCAACTGGCTCATTTCTACATAGAAGAGCAGCATCTCTATTCCAAGTCCTTCACAGATGACTGAACTTCTCACCCTTTCTCTAAGGGAGACACCACCCACCCTCCTGAGAAAACCCATTTCAGCCACTTGTATCTGTGATGAATCATTTCTCTCGATAAACGCAGTATCCAGAGAACTGATTCCCTTTTTCGTGATGTCTTTGGAATCATTACGTACAACACAGTTGGCTTGTCAACACGGTCGGTCAGCCTCGATCCCACTCAGTCAACTCATCCAACTCGCAAACATGGACTCCACCAGGCTTTCATCGAGTCATTTACTTATCACTCTTTGATTTTACCCAAAGGGATATCTTAGATAAAAACAGAGAGAAGATTGGGCTAGACGAAGGTTAGTTTCTCACTTTTCACCATCCGCCCTGCAGCTTCTCCAACTAATGTTTTGACACTGTTATCCACAATACTGGATACAGCAATACATGGTGGAGAGTCTGGAAGCCATATTCAGACTAACTTCATTGTGTCACTGTACTTTTAGCATTCTGCTGTTTTTCAATGCACGGACTGTATTGTGAAGTAAGAGAGGCTTAACACAGCATGGTTGTTTTGGAAACCATGAAAGATTTTCAAGTGAGCGAGGGAAAAAAATGAGCACAGCTGTTGAGCTGTGTGTTCTTACAATGTGATTATGTGTCACTCTGTGAAACGCTAAGGAAGCTTTGTGAAAACCAAATGTTGGCATTTGTAATACAGGAATTGGAAATCCGGCTTTGTTTTATATTTATATAAAACTAAATATATAAAACTTAAAGCCAGGTGCCCCTCCTGATGCCCTTGAGGGGGATCGAACCCATGACATCTGACTCGTCAGTCCCTGAAGCTCTACTGCAGAGCAACCACAGCCCTCTATCGTCAGATTGTGGGAATACTCAAGTTTATTTGTTGTAGTATATTATGATCAAATGTTGAATAAGTTGTGCTATCTATTCTTTGAAAACTATTAGTCATATCCCCAGAAGCCAAAACAAGGTGAGCTCCTGGGGCCCTGAAGAGTATAAACGACTCCTTTTCCAAAATGAATTGTGAAGTTCTAAACAAAGGAACCAGTGATATCACGCTTCCATGATAAGCTCTTCGTTTTATCAAGTGTAAGCTGCAGGCTTGGTCAAAGTCTGTGGACATCCATCCATACCAAACACCTGGAAGGCTCTTTCAGCACTCACATATTTTAAATCAGCATAACTTTAGTAGACAGGGCATGCTTTAGCAAATACTGAAAACGGGTGCTAGGAAAACAGAGCATGACTATTCTGATGGTAAAATGTAGCAAATATATGAATTTCCATTTTTCTCATATACTGCAATACAGTCCAGACGTTTTGTTAAGGAGAGCCGCTCCGGATCCTGGTTTCCTATTTTGGCACGATTTTTCAAAAAAAAAAGACACCTGCAAAAACAAGATAACAGTTTTCCTAGGCTCCACTATATTTGAACAAGCGAAAGTATTCGTGCTCAAAACACCCTGACACTTTTATTTGCTAAAGATGTAATTGCCCCCCCCTCCCCCCACATACACTATAAATACCCTCTTTATATGCCCTTGAATTTCATCAGCCATACATTGAACCGCTTCAGTGGTTTTGAGGACTCGGGAATCAGGAAATTAAATTCATTCATGTGCTAAGACAAGAGGTGACACCATTTAATTTTAAGGAGGTAACTAATGCAACCTTTCAGGACCCATGTTCCATTTCAGAGCACTGTCTGTGCTCAGGGGATGTAAAGTCACCTCGACTTCTAGGTTTTTGCTGACCGAGCACCTCCCTCCAGATATTAGGCAACACCTCTAAAATGTAATTAACAATCTTCACTGAATGTCAAATTGCTTGTGAATGTTCCACCCCAGCCCGTTATGTAAGTGAGTGTAATTGAAAATCCTCGCTGCATGGTATAAACACACACTGCCTTGCATTGCATATCCAGGCCACCTACATGATGAAGGATATTAAGTCCAAGTGCTGTGGTTGTGTGACAGTTGCATTCTTTTGCTACAATCTTCAAGATCTTCTTAATCTTTAATAAAAGTGAGACCGGGGAGAAAAAAAAGGATCCATTTTTTTTCTCCCCAAACCTGTTTCACTCCAAAATATGGCGGCTTCATCCCTCCTTAACAGTGTACAGTGCTATGGAAGCTCAACAATCTCTGGTGTTTCTCCCCCTCTGACCGTCAAGACACTCCCAATCAAGCAGCAGATCAATCACACTTCCCACCCCGGGTCAATTTGACCCGATCACCTGTCCATGCGGTCAGAGCTAGTTGATCAGAAACCGGCAAGGCCCTCAAAATCAATGTAGGTGATGGTGAGACCACAGGAACCCCCTACAGCACCTGTCCCTTTGACAGCTGTTCCCATCCCGTTGCCACAATATGCTGCACAACTGCTGCACAGCTTTAAGTTGGACCCTGAGAAAGAGACAGCCACCACCTCTCAATGAGAACAGGGACGCTTTTTGGCGAGAGATGTCTCTCCAAAAACACTGAGCCCTGATGGCTGAGATTGGAAACTTTGATCCCTATATGTCATTTTTTTGGATGTTTATTCTTGAACTGGCCCTGAGATACTATCCCCTCCCTCTAATGTTGGGCTTATTTTGCCTCGTTCCTTGCTTTGGTTTCGCTCTCCGTGTTCTGGTGCTGTTTTCTCATCAGCGGCAAGAAGCTGAAGCGATAGTTGCGCGCCATACAAATCTCTATGAGAATATGTCTCGTGAGTTGGCACCCAGATTAAACCCCAGAGGAGACCAGACAGCACATCCTTAGTAGAGCATATGCATAATCAATCCCAGGATATTCACAGAGAAAGAGCTTAACATGTTTCACCACACACAAATGCTCGGAAATTTGTGACCCGATCCAAAAGAAACATCGTTCCAGTTCGCATTCAAACTTATCAACCTCGGGCCGTAACACTGAAAGTTACACAACCTGAATAAACCCGCTCTTTTGTTTTGTGTCTCTTTCTCTTTTTTTCTTTTGCTTTTGCAGCCATGGCAATATAACATTTATACTAAATCAGGCTGGGTAGAATGAAAAGCAAACAAAAAGATTTGTATCGCGACTTAATGGCTACCGTCGGCTGAGGGCGTCCCTGCAGGTGATGATGAGACTTTCAGATGCAGCCCCTTCCTTGGCTCGATAAGAGCTGGAGTGAAATTCGAAGACAGAAAATAGCCTATCCGAATAAGTTATGGTTTACTTCAATGCATATGTCAGAAACATGTTGTTAGGAACCACTCGAACGCAGGACAACAGCTTAATGGGATTCTAGGAGCATTTGTGCTATGCTGATACACTGGATTAGACCTCTAAGTGTGGTAATACATTTCTGTTTGTCTTTTGCAAATTTATATTCATTACTCCTTGAGGAGACCATCTGGGTTCCATTTTCAGTGCCGTCTCATCTGCAACCACATATAAATGCAGCCAGGCAATTTAGCTGACAATGAAACTGGACCAAAAGCAGAATCCAATTTAGCTCAGGACTTTGCAGAATTCATAAGCAGCTCCATCAGTGCTCCTCTTCTCAACGGAAACAACAACGCGGAGTAGCTGGTATAGTACACTACCCCTCCTTTCTGCTTATGAGTATACTCCAGTATGACAAGACTTAAGAGGAGGAAAATGTTTACGTTGGTGAAAATGTTACCAAGCCGTTCCTGAGGTTTTGAGCAGACAGATGCTTGGGCTTTGTGAAGCTTAAGAGGTCCTGTTGACAGCTAGAGTGAGAGTCGGTCTTTGCTATAGAGCAGAATGAATTCCAGCGGTTACAGAATATACAGGAGATGCTTCATTCATTTGTCATTGTATAGACAGGAATCGCTTTTTTTCTGGATTTAACTAATCTTACTGTATAAGAGCAGTGAGCAGCCACGGCAACCGGGTACCAACTCCAGTTCTATTTCCTACTGCCTTGCTCAGGGGCACAGGGAGGAGTAGTAACACTGACATGCATGTCTTTTTTACGTTGAAATACAATGCAAGTGAGCATGACTTACTGAAGCTTTTTGAATCAGAAGCACTGGATATTCATTTGGATATCCTATCATCTACGCTGTTCAGATGATGATGAGGATGATGATGATGATGAAAACAATAACCATCATAAAAATGATAACAGTAATAATAATAACTTTGATTTATAAAGTGCCTTTGAAAAGACCCAAGGACATCTTACAGAAGGTGGGCAAAAAAAAACGAAGACAATAAAAATCACTACTAAACACATGCGTAAGATACAATAACGCAATGGAATAAAATAATACAAAAAAATACAATAATGCAAGAGGTACTAAAAAATAAGTTGAGATGCTAGATGTGAACACCTGCATCTTTATGTGCCTTTTTCTAGTCACCGTTACCCAGAAGCCTGTGCTCTGAATCACAACACAGAGATGTGTACAAGGTGTCTTCACAGAACCATGTTTTCGACTTTACAGCAGCCATTTTGTCATTCATTTCATAGCCCTGTGGCACAAGTGAAGTGTTTAAAATAGCTCTCTCCCTGGTGTCTAGGGCCGACGTCTATAACCCTAAGCAGTTCCTGCCATATTATCAGAATTGCCTGAATTAGATCTATTTTTGCACGTGTCACAGTTTATTGATTCCCCAGCTTGGGCAAAGGTGTATTTGCCCGAAACACGTCTAATCTCTACCAGTGTTCAATTACTTCAGAACAGCAAATGACAAGATGTATCATTCCAATATTGGTGGCTGGAATAGAGGTTAGTTTGATTTTACATGCAGAGGGCCTTTTTTCCTCTCATACTCTAATGCTGGATGCTCATGACCAAGGTCAGCAGTGGCTGCTCCTAAAGGAAGAACTGCTGCTTACAGCTGACATTCAACAGATCTGCAATAGCACGCCAATGGACCAAAGTGAACACACTTATTGTGATCCTGCAAATATAGACATCTAGTAGAAACAGATATTTATCATCCATGGCGTCATGGTAAATATCTGTTTCTACTGTATATCTGTATCTGCATCCATATGACGACAGACATGGGCACAAGTCAGTGAATGCAGAGATGGCATCCAGTGCTTTACCTGTGCTCCCGTCCAGGAGGTTGAGGGTTTTGTCAGCAAGGGCATCCGACCTAAGATTTTGCCAAATCATTTGTGTGGACGGACAAGACCATACTACACTGGTTGAATAACCATACAGGAGTGGTCAAGGCTGTTTTAACAATAGCCGTCATTGCTGCTGTGCCCTCACAGAGTCATTATGGAAGCTGTCAAATCTGCTGTGGTAACCCCTGAGAGACAGGGAACACACTGACAGAAGAGGAAGAGATATTCACTATCCATCCATTGTCGACTGCTTATAAGAAGTCAGGTCATGGAGTCAAGCTGGAGCCTATCCCAGGGCTCATTGGGTGAAAGATGGGGAAACACCCTGGACAGGTCGCCATTCCATATCAGGGCTTGAGCAGTTGCAGATTCAGTGTCTTGCTCAAGTACACCTCGACACGCTTTCTGAAGGAGACGGGGATCAAACCACCAATCTTCTGATTAGGAGTGAACCCGCTCTAACTCCTGCGCTATGTTACCAAGCTATCTACCAAGGGAGCAAAATGACGCCAAAACTCTGGTTCTTAATGCAGCAAGAAACTCATCTAATAGCATTATTTGACCTTATTTGACTAATACTGTTCTGCAAATACACATAGAGAGACTGTGAATCAGAAATATATTTCTCACAAAAAACATTTGAAACTGTTGCCAGCAACAAAATAATGTTATGAGACGGATCTCTACAGTGGCAAAGGTTCCCATCCAGCAGGACCCCAAGTGAATGAAATAGGCCATAAGCTGTGTGCCTTTATATAGAATGACCTACAGGCATTGATCATACTTTTCCAACACCCCAGACAGTAGCCACGGAGACTTCTAGTGGATGTGTCAGAATGTGGTTCTAGACGCCGGGCATGCCTGCTGCCACATTCCTTGATATAATAGTGGGGGCATTACTTGTTATAATAGGGCTCATTACGTATTTTGGATTGTCCCTCAAGGATGCTTGGGCTGGTTGCTGAGGCATTGGCATTTTCAGTATTATCTGCTTGATTGGATTTTTGGTGTGTAGTTTATAAGATTTGCTTATTGTTAAATTATCATTCATGATAACAACTAAAAAGTGATAAAAAATCAGTTAATTAATGGGACCTTCTCTTGTTTTTCACCTTGTGCCCTAAAACTGCAACATAGGCATAGCGCTCAGCCTAGCAGGCAAAATATTAGGGAAGGTTTTATATATTTATCTATATATATATATCTATCTATCTATCTATCTATATATATATATATATATATATACAAAGGGAT
>OMLC01066854.1:0-14281 GCA_900302585.1 Regalecus glesne | reverse complement strand
AACATGGAATTAAATACTCTCTCTCTCTCTCACACACACACACGCACACACACACACACACACACACACACACACACACACACACACACACACACAGCGAGACTTCTGCTGAAGGCTTCCCCTCTACAGGTTTGCTTCACTCTTTCCATCCATGGCTCCCATTGAGACCCGCTGCCAGGCGCGGAGGAAACAGGGTTTTCTGTCTACAGGGTAGGAACTGATACAGGGTTTTATTTTGCTGATGAATGAAATAGAGCATGCTCGTCGGTCGGTGCATTAAAACCAAGAGCAAAGCCGGTCTAACAGGACGACAAGCCATATCTTACAAGAATAAAACCTCACACGAAGCTCTCACGGGTTAGTATTTTAGTTGGTGAGTGTGGATAAATGGTTGAGTTTCCCTCCAGCATTGATGCACACCCCCAGTTTTACTTAGCATTGTAAATGCGTTGCTTAGGCTGCGTCATAAAGCTTTTCGACACACATGCAGGCAATGCAGTGTCCAAATGGATGAAACATAAATGTAAGGACCAAATTGGAGACGAGAGTCTTCCTGCATGACAGTATGATTCACTCAGGGTTACAGGGTTGACCAAAAGAAAAAAAAGATTTTTTTAAAAATAAAAAACACGCAACTTTTGGAGCAGACTGGTCAAATAATCTCTAAAATTGTTTTTTTAGAAGGATTTTTTTTAATTATTTTTCTGTCTCCAGTTGAATATGATGTTGTTGTTATTACGCCATAGTACTTATTCTATTATTTTGTATTATTTAGAATAAATATTGTATTCTCTGTAGTAATTATATCTCTCTCGTTGTGTGTCTATTTTAGAAATAAACTGTCCGTGTGGAAACTGTTTTCAAACTGGCTGATGAAATGTTCTTCCCCACATCTGCACACACGTATTTATAAGAAAACAAGTCCACCGTGTCTTCACCAGTGAGGACTGCGGGGCAGAGGAGGGATCAGGCTATGCTCCCTCTGCTTGGCAGTGCACCAGTGGTGCTGATTTATGACAGTAGGAAGCCATCAACAGCCTCTTCTTAAGCAGGCTTAGTTTGTCTTATCACGCTCGTAATTCATCGCAGTGCTGTGCAGCATGGACCGTCACCCACGTCTCATGTTAGCCGGGCGTGTGAAGGCTGAAGTGGGCCTCTCAGGAGACAACGCCGCCGCTCCGTCGACTGACTGGTCCAAAAATTCCAGAGGTGGGCTTTATGGTGTTACACTACACCGCACCGAGGTAAGTATCTTCATGTAAACCGTTACAATCACGAAAAAAACCCCATCTCAACCGATACCTGAATGTGTTGAATCAACGATGAAACCAGATTTTGGTGTTTATGGAAAAAAACAGGTTTGTTGAAACGAGTCATTCATGTGCCCTTTTTGCGTTACGAGTCAAAGCATGAGGAGGGAAGGAGAACTGTCTTACCCTTGTGATCTGCCGTCCTAGAATTTGTACCAACCCGGTCTGTTTTATCGAACGGACGTTTTCCAGGAGCTCGACTCCTCTGAGATCCGGTAACCAAATACTTACATTTCTACCTCTCTTTAAGCGTACGCGGCCTTTTTTGGGGGTCATTATCACGACCGCGTTTTTCCACCATTCAAGGCTCATATGTCTCAAACCGCAAAGCTTGTGTTGCGCGTACACGTGTGTTCCTGTGCGTTTGGTCCATGTGTGCGGTGTGTGCGTGTGTGTGCGTGCATGTGTGTGATCCTGTAACGGAAACGTGAGTGCGGAACTATTAATTAGCGGTTTCCGTTCCAGGTTTGCTTTGGCCTGAAATTGGTGGGAAGCTACGCAGCGGGACTGACAGTGACAGATAAGAACACATGGGGAATTTGGCGAGAGACGCCAATCTAATCTTCACACTGTAGCCATCCTTATTCCGTGATAAAAGTTTGGGCAGAGAATTGCTTTTGAAAGTTCTCATCTTATAATTATGGAAACGTTGGCTGACAACTAGGACAAAAATGATGCGTGTTGTTTTCCATCAATATGAGGAAGATAAACTCGAGACACTGGAAAGCTTCACTTCGAATTTGAAAAAGGTTTTTCTGCACGACAGCAGGCTGCCCGAGAAACGGGTCTCTTGATGGGATGGAGCACGTCTGACCCCGTGTGGCAATAACAGGTATCGCATCCTTATAGAACAATGGGAACACACATTTTTAACGACGTTCGGATATCGTAGCCTATTTATTTTTGCCGCTGAGTTGCATTTTTATGAATGTGAATTTTCACAGCCCCAGAGACATTAAAAGACCTCCCAATAATGGTGGTTGAGAATTCTGAGTTCTGTCACCATTTCACACTATAGCGGTCAGTTGATGTCAGTTGATGTCAGTTGATGCCTCTCAAAAGAGGTAAATTTGTTCAGCTGGATCAGAGGTTCATTTTTGAAACGTTTCGTCACTCACCAGGTGACTTCTTCAGTCAATTGCAGAGTAAGAGATTGATTATGCTATAAAAATGGCTTTATTGGCATGACGTATCATTTTATATATACCCAGACAGTATTGATGTATGCTCGATAATCCATGTAAGGGCATCACAAAAAAGGTGAATTGGTTTAACTGGATCAGAAGTTTATTCAGAAACGTATCATCCCTCACACAGGTGACATCTTCAGTCTGAGCAGACTGCAAGCATCCCCACCCTTATAAATGATATCCAGACAGATCACTGGCATTGACCAGGGAGATGAGTACAGCTTGGCCATCATAGCCACATCCTGAATCTGAATCAGTCGGTTACAGTTCAACACACCAGGACTCGGACATCCGTGGGACGGGCAGAGAAACAAAGTAAAGACACCGTGTAGTGTAAGTAGATAATAAATAATAATAAGTAGATAATGATGTCAGTAAAGCCTGCATATAGGCCCCATCTGCTAAATCGCCATTTAGAGCCTGCTAACCTGTGATGGCCTAAAAACGTGCCTGTCATTTGTGGCTGGGATTCTCTTGTATCATTTACACCTTAATGTTTACTCTATGATAATGATGCTTTTCCTCGATGCCCACTTGTTTTATCCATTATGAGTTTTAATTGCCATTACTAAATTAAATGTGGGAAGAAGCTTTATTCATTTGTCATTTTACGTACAAACAGCTAAATTTCTTCCCAGCATTTAACCCATCCCATTGTGTAGGACCAGTGAGCATTCGCAGCGCCCGGGGAGCAGTTAGGGGTTCAGTGTTTTACACAAGGACACTTCGACACGCTTTCCACAGGGGCCAGAGTTCGAACAACCGATTCCCCGACGACCACAGGACGCCCTGCCTCCTGAGCCATGCCACACCGTCCCTATTTGAGTCAGAGACGTACTCGTTAGGTAAAAATAATGAATCAAGCTGACATGACAAACTAAAGTGGCAAACTTCAGCAGTTGTGACCGCTAGCCACTGTCAGTGAATATTTTCTAGGATATGAAATGGGTACAACAAAAAAGACAAGTTTCGAAAAAATGATCACAAATTAATAATAAAGGGTCACAAAAAACGAATTCTACATAAAGTGTAAATGTAATTATCCGATTGGAATCGCTTCGCTAACCTTACAATCGAAACAGGGTTGAAACAGGTTGGCGCAGCATAAAGCGGACTTTTTTTGTCCACGGACACATTTTCAACACGGACTGTATTGCCCGACGGACCGAGCCGAGATTGTTGAGACACTTGTCCTTAACCTTGCATGGAAGCATAACTGTGTTTTTATTGCTTTGGATTTCATTAGTTAGGATATTACAAGACCTGCAATATGTCTCTTGCGGCAGAAGCATTCGTGTCTCAGATGGCAGGTAAAGAACTAAATTAAGCCATCTAACCTTGTAGCAAATTGTCAATTGAGGCTCCGTCCTCGGTCTCTTTGGCAGCTAACGTTTAGATTAATCATGTAAACTAGCATTTAGGGTAATTATAACCAACGGTGACTCATGTAATGCTTTGACCCCGCATTAAATTGTAATTTAAACAGTAGGTTTTCACTTTTCAAACTGAGTGGACGCGTAATTTTGCGCCATGGGGGTGTGTCAACTACCCCTTACCTTGATAGCATGCTAACTGCTACAGTGATTTCGAATCTGCTAATCTCCTGCTAGTGGGTTCATTAGCTAGTTTCAGTAGCTAGCCGGGTTTTCTTGCCCCTGACCGTTTCTGTCTGTGTGCGCGCGTCTGTCTGTATGTTTCACTACAATGTCTGTATCTGTGTTTGACAGCTACCGAGCCCTGGCCTGAAAATGCTACCCTTTACCAACCGTTGAAAGGTAAACAAGACAAACGTATAGTTGGACTTGGGATAAAGGTTTTCAAGATAAACTCCGAGTAACTGTATATTATAATACTGTATATGTGTAGTAGTGGAGGAAAGTTAATGAGTTGTAAAAATGTTTATTGCCAATGTTTTTGTAATTTTAACATTTTTTTAAACCAGAGGATCAGATTCTTTTGTCTGACTGTGCCTCGTCTCTGGCAGTACAGGTGAGACTTTATGTGAGGGTGTGTGTGTGTTTCTCGAGTGAGAGATAGAGCCCTTGCTCTAGTTCAAGATCTGTCTGTCTGTCTGTATGTGCATTTTTTGGGTACACATATTTGTCTGCATGTGCATCTGTTGTTTGCGCATATGAAAAATTGTTTTATTTTTCAGCCATGCATGCACAGTGCTGTTCTCAGTGATGATACAGCTTGCATTGCTGAAGTTTCATTTCATAATTACACTTAGGCATAGGCTTCATCCAGACTTAATTGAAATGTTTTGGTAAGGAAGCTTTAGCAACAGTAGAACAGTCGCTACAAATATATTGTTTCCTTGCATTTTTTGTGAGAATGTTACAGTGGTCACTCATGTGCTCCCAGAAGTACATTTTTCACAATAATCATGTTTTTATAATCAATGAAAAACTGTAAGTTTTCTTGAAAGAAATATAGCCCACCTGAGATGGCTAATATTAACATTTGGTAACTGTTTCCAACCCTTTGTTGTCAGATAGTTTATATGTAATAAAACTGGTCCTAAACATGAGCTGAGCCACAACATTGTGATTGGCAGAAAGTGTCAAAGTTACGGCTAAGATTGGTCGGTTTGATCTAAAACTGACATAACCATCATCTTGAGTATTAATTTGGCAATTGAAAAAACACTATCAGTGGAATATCTCTATATTCAAATATCTCTGGAATGTGTGCATAAGTGTGTGTCTTTGATACTGTAAAATGGTCATACTTTACCGGTTTTTCTAAACCTTCCTTTGCAGACCTATTTAAGGATGTGTGGTCTACCAGTGAAAGTTGCTTGCAGAGCTAATGCAGAATACATGTCACCCTCTGGTGAGTAAGCGTTTAAAAAAGGTAATTTTGGTCTTACTCTTTGGTTCTTCACCACAAATAAATCATTGGCATTCAAAACTGTTATTTTGAATATCGAACTACTTGACAGCCACTATACTACTGGCGGCCCACTGCTTCTAGCTATACGGCAGGATTAGTTAAAGGCAGAGGATGAATTTGGCTGCGGTAGAGTACGCGTGTCAGGAAAAGACTAGCCAGGCATCTTGTGTTCAAGCCCATCACAGGGAATCAGGAAGGACATCCAGCCCTAATCTCCCATACTCCATCTAGGTTTGTTTCCATCCCCACAATATGGGGACTAATTGTGATCCGTTAAACTGACATTTATTGTGTTTTCTGTGTACATACATCTACCTATGCCCTTCAGTAATGTTCCTGGAATCATTGGGTGTTTTGGGTCTTTCATTACCATAAACCCTTCTCCAGGTGACCCATCTGGGGTTGTTCTGACCCTTTCCTTTACGTTGTTGTTTAATTTCTATACACCCGAGCAACCCAGATGATTCAAAAACACTGTTTATCATAAATTAAGGCATCACTGACATTTTGGCTCAGTTTTGTGTGAGGCAATTACAAGTCTTGGGGGGTTGACCTCAAATTGAGCTCTTGGCTACAAAAATCATATTGGTGCAATTAGAAATTGGCCTTAAAATCAAGATCTGTTTTGTGGACACTTTGTTCATTGTCTGCCGTTTTTGTTTATGTGCATAAATATCCAACACCCCACTATGAGTTTCAGTGATCTTATAATTATACCACTTTCTCCCTCTGTCCTTAAAAAGACACTATACCCTCCATTTTATTTTCTTGTTTATTCTGTTTTCACTCTGTTGCCTATTATTTTTTTGTTTCTCTCTCAAGGTAAAGTTCCATTTGTCCATGTAGGGAACCAGGTAGTATCTGAACTAGGACCCATTGTTCAGTTCACTAAAGCTAAGGTAAAACACACACACACAAATAAAGATTTGTGATTTATTTGATCACAACCTTGAGGTCGTCAAAGGCTTGGCTTAAATGGCTTGCTCAGCAAATCAGAAACCGAACCGTATCAAATTTACACTACCTACACTAGAGCTCGAGCCAAAGGAACTGCTGATGTTCCGCTTTGAATATTCTTGTAAATAGGCTTGGTTTAATCTGACGGGAATATGGGTTTTGTTAAGAAATCAGATCCTCTTAATAACCCTTCGCAGTATCTTGCAGTGTTTTTTTGTCGTTCCTAACTTTTTTTTATATGGAAAAAGTAGATTTAGATGTTATGGTTGATTGCTGTATATGTGCGTGCATTTCTCCATGTCCAGGGTAATTCACTGAGTGATGGGTTAGATGACATCCAGAGAGCTGAAATGAAAGCTTATATGGAATTGGTCAACAACATGCTGCTAACTGCTGAGGTACAATCAGTTATGTACACATACACAAAGTCCATGGACAATGAACTGTCACTCTAAACTAGGTAGATAAATGTACACACAGCTATAGAAAAAGGAATATCACAATGAAATGGTATTTATGGATGGAATAAAATATTGCAGATGATTAAAACTGGAATACCTGCAATCAGTTAAATAGTTTTAAATGTCCCGTGGCTTCACATTGTCATAAATTGCTGCCTTTGTTCTTTTGAGCGACAGAGAAGACAGTAAAGCTGATTCATCAACACTAAAACACAAAGCCAAACACACTGTCGGTTAACTCAGGTCTACTTTCCTTTCTAAAGTTGTACATCCAGTGGTGTGACGATGCTACAGCTGCTGAGGTTAGACCACATTGTGTGTGTGTGTGTGTGTGTGTGTGTTATTTGTGTGTACATGTGCTGTGTGTTTGATTTCTCATCATACATGTAATCATTTTGAACACTGCAAGTACATTCTCACTTATCTGAGTGTGTTTATTCTGTGTATGTGTACATTTGTGTTTTTACAGATATCTCGTCCTAGATATAGCAGTCCATATTCGTGGCCACTGAACCATATACTAGCCTATCAGAAGCAGTGGGAGGTTCGCAAGAAGATGAATGCCATTGGTTGGGGGAGCAAGACCCTGGAACAGGTTGGAAAGCAACTAGAAATCTGTTACTTTTACAAATGAATGCAGTAATCTTACTAGGGCCAAGTAGTGGTCTATGACTTTGTATAGTAAATTTACACAATTACTTTTTAAGTTAGTTCCTGTGGGTTGCTGACAGATAATGCCAAATAATGCAATTTTTGATTATTTTGCAGTTTTTAAGGGGTTCAGCGACAGCTTAAATTTTAATTCGGTCCTCTAAACTATTATGCAAATCTGTTAGGCAATGGTCTTAACATTAATTAAAATAACTGTTGTATATACTTTGTTCTAGGTCTATGAGGATGTGAGTCAGTGCTGCCAGGCTCTCTCCCAGAGGTTGGGGACACAACCATTCTTCTTCAACAAGCAGTATGTAACCTTTCTGTCAGTCATTGTTATCTTTTATTTATTTATTGATCTATTCTTCCTTTTATCCCTCTGTTTTTGGACCAGAAAAAACATATCTTAATGAATAGGGAGTCAGTTGATTTTTTTCTCAATAGAAGTTAGGATATTTGGGAATACTAGAATACCAAAGTTGTTTTTCCTAAAATAAGTTCCTTTCTCTCTCTGTCCTAGGCCCACAGAGTTGGACGCATTGGTGTTCGGTCACCTCTTCACTATACTTACCACGAGACTGACCAGCACTGAGTTAGCAGAGCGGATTAAGAGCTATAAAAACTTACTGTCCTTCTGCAGACGCATTGAACAGGGCTACTTTGAAGATAAGAGCTCCTGAAAGATGTAGAATCTACTCTCTCTACCTCTGTCTTCACTGAGTCTCTCTCTTTTTCTCTCTTTCTATCTATCTCTGTCTGTCCCTGCTGTTCCTTCATTTAACATTCTATTCCTCCTTCTCTCATTCCCTCACACTGGCACTAAAAAGCCCAAAACCCAAATTCTCAAATCCATAAACCTACCCGTCTCTCTATTTCTCTCCTTTATCCACACTCTCTTTTTTTCTCCATGCGTTTTGCCTGTACATTGTTGCCATACTGCACTTCCAAGGGTCCAGCAGAAGCAGTTTGACCAGAGTTTAAATGTGTGATGCACATCTCTAGAGAAACGTGGTGCCCTGAAGTTGAACCCTGTTAGGTCAGAGGGATTGTGTCAGTGCTACCCCCATCCCTGCCGGCTGAATGTGTTGGCTGTGTGTAAAATGTATTACGTGGCATGGAATTCTCTACCGTCATTACGAATAAGATAGTGATTCTGCTACTGAAATAAGCAGTCACAATAATTTAGGTCATCCAGGGAATTATGGATCTTACATAATATCCTCCCTCCAGTGAACATATTATGTCTCAGTGTTCTCAGAAGTAATCTAAATATTAACAATTTACCAAAAATCAGAAACCAATAAAAAAACTAGCACTAGTCCATAAGTTACCACAAACGTTTCTGTTGTACATAGTGATGTATGTGTATATAAACGAACATTGATAACGAGATCCTTGGTTACCATACTAGTCAAAAACACTAAGCAAGTACGGCTAGCTCCCTTTCATGTGAAGTCTCAGTGTATGTTTAGTGAAGAAGATGACTTGTTTGATTCTACCTGTTGTATAATGGGTAACAAGGCCTTCAATAGTGTTAACATAATTGGATAGCCTGCATACTGAAGGTCTAGTAATACAAGGGACATTTTAAAGTTGACATACTAAGCAAAAGGCAGCGGTATGCTATCAGCCTGGGCTGTTTGAAAATTTGGACCTTTTTCCAAGTCCTCGTTCAGTCATTTAACAGGATCAACCTCTCAGGTCTCTCGGAGCTCAGAGGGACCTTCATAGGTGTTAGTATAGCAGAGCATTTGAAACTACAGTGGCAGCAAATCTCAGGCCAACAGCTATCTTATCAAACTTGGTGCCCTCACCATAAGTATGTAATAAATCTTTCGAACTACAGCTTTCTGCAGCCTCAATGTGTACATGCTTGTGCAAGGGATTACAATTTTACTGGCAGTCTGTCGTCTTGCCTTAGTCGTAACCTATCATCCACGCCAGCCATCAATCTCCTTGATAGTTTGTGCCCTGTTCCACAGGAACCAGAATGCTTTCCTATGAGTACCTTTGAATAAAATTGCAAACGCACCTCACAAACTCTGCACAGGAAAGGCCACAGGGATGGATTGTAGAGCCAAAATGGCCACCAATAAGACGTGCCAGGGCTCTACTGGGATAGGGTTCAACATCAACAGCCATATGGTTTTGCACCGTGTCACCATATAGACCAGTTGGAATTGCTAATGTTTGTGGCCCGCTGCCTGAAACCTAAGCTTGCTTATCTTGTGTATAGTAAAGAAATGACATGACAATGATGTAATCATTTCATCCTTTTGTTTTTTCCATTGTCATCCTTGTGTGAATGGAAAGTGCCTGCTCAATTAAAGTCACTGAAACTAATCAGAGATTCTTGTTGTGGGTGCCACACAGGACCAGTACCTTTTATAAAATACTTAAACCTTGACTTAAAAGTGAAACAAACATTGGTTGCTGTAAAAGTGTCTGTACAAGTAGATGGTAGTGGGGATATGAATGTTATAATGTGACGTTAATGTACTTGCATTACACATACTTTTAGAAATAATACCATGACAATACAAATAACATTCGGAAAGGGACAGTAAGCGTTATTAAAGGAGCCCAACAGTTGGCCACAGAGAACATTTAGTTGTTTTACATGTCAGACTTTGTGCATGACCCTAGTTAAACAGACTTGACATGGTGTGTGGCGTGCTGTTGTACGACTTGTTTTAATAGTGCAGGGAATCACAGTTGAGATAGATGCCAGAGTCTGAGAGGCCATTGCCTAGGGTGGTAGGAAGACTTAGTTCTCACACAGTGCTATTCATGTGTGCACATATGTGTATGCCCCCAGGTCTCAGACAAACTCAATGTACACGACTGTGTCTGATCACCTCTGATTGCCCTCCAGTTAAGGGGTTGTTTCTGAGTGTGTGTGTGTGTGTATGTGTGTGTGTTTGTATTCGTTCAAGAGAGAGAAATGGCTTTGCCGAGCAAAGGTTTGGCTTCCAGATTTCCGATGGGGGCAGGATTTGACCTCTGAACTTCCAGAAGCAGGGACATCATGAGTGATGACCTATGGGGAGGTCAAGCGCTGCAAGGTCAGAGGACGTCACCCAGGAAAAAAAGAAAGACTGGGAGACAGACAGAGATGGACAGATACACAAACAGACGTTTGCTGCTTGCTGAGAAACGAGTTGCATCTCCGGTGTCTGGATGTTGGAGGGTCACCAGTCAGTGATGGATAATTTGTCAAGTTCGTTACCTCTGTTTTGCTGAAAATAACACATTGACTGATGTAACTCATCGGAACAAACATATACTTAGTTGTTGTCAAGGCTTATAGTTTAAATGTCTACTGCCATACAGACTTGGTGCAGTCCTTCCAGTGTGGGCTATTCCTTGAACTTAGGGAAGCACCCTACACAAAGGTATGGATACATTTCATGCTAAAAACCAGAAACTACTCAATCTTAAAATTATTAGTCTACTTCTGATTATGATAAATGTATGTTTGATTTTTTTTAAATCTTCCCTGAGATTATATTTTGAGGTCTCCATGGACATGAACTTAATATCCTTCCCCTTGTAATTGACATAGGGATGGGTAGATGGATGACTAGAATGGTTAAACAGATGGGGAGGGGAGGAGTATGTATAGAGATTCATTTTAATGCAAAATGAATGGTAGAATTATTTTGTATTGAGGGAATTTAATGCACGTACCTCCTAAAAGTCAATCCATATGAAATCAGAAATTCTGTGTGCACATTTTTAGAACTTGTGTTTTCACTTGAAACCTGATGTCCTCCTGCCTGCAGGTTCATGTGACATTTTGTGGTAGTTTCTTACAATCTCATGGAAATCCTGTTCACTCACTTATGGCCAGACCCTGTTGAAACATTGTGTGAGCAGACTGTCCTTTCAGTGCTGAAATTATTGGTCTGTAACTCCAACTGCTTAATAAATACACAAAGGCAACCTTTTGGTTCCCATTCTTATTTCTCTCACCAGGAAATCCACACATTTTAACGACCAACACATCTATCTCTCCTTGGGATGGCATATCTTGTCCTGCAGATCTGCATGGGTGGAAAATGGAGAAGACATAAACACTTAAAGGTAATCCACATGTGCAGATATTGACGCTATATTGCCTTTAGATCGTAATTTGGGTGCCTTGTTTAACTGGTTGGATGGAGTAAATATCAATTTTTGCATGTGACTGTGACAAAAAGGAATTTACAGTAGAATGTCATCTTATTAAAGGGGTGATTGGCTTTTTAAATGGTCATTACAAGGGATCTTAGCAGAGGAAATTAATAGCATTTTATCAAAGTAAGCCTGAGTAAGATCTGTTTCATTTACATCCTCACATCCATACAGCTGTTTCATTCAGATCCTCACAACAATCACACTATAGAATTGCTGAGCATGCTGACCAGCATTGAGAGGGTAAATCTTACAATCTCAGTTGGGATGGTTACTGGTTTGACCCCACATCGATAAATTTCATCCGGGCTTAGGGCTCCCCAACTATTGAACCATTACATGCATCAGATTTCTGTCTTGCAGACATTTCGAGGCCTTTATGCCCATTTCCCATAGATTCGCATTTCGGCAGACTTCGCCTGAGGGGATTACCCACAGTTCCTAGCGTTGTGACGATAAATATGGGGTTATCTGCGAAACCCGGAAGCAATTGGAAAAGAACAGAAAGAATATGGACGCAAGGACGTATGGACACATAGGCGTTCAGCCCGGCAACTGTTCAAATTTACAGACTCAATTTACAAAGACACACTGCCACATGGTGGCTGTTCAGAAATGACTACAGAGGGAGGCCAGTGGAGACTGTAATTACACAGAAGATCCACAAGGTGACAGCAACACAACACTGGTTTCTGTTGTCGCCACGATGAGACAAATTGCTAAAGTACATTTAGGAAACAATGCATACGGTAGTTTGACACAAATAGATATCGAAATAATAAAACAGGTGGAGGTCATTTATCTAACATGTCTGTACAGAACCAATTGCACGTCATTTGATAGCGTGTGATAGATTTTTTTCTTTCTACATTTGACAGAGTTACTGATGAGTTGAATATGCATTAGTTGGCCATGTAGCTATTAAAACCCCAAACGAGGACACACACACTGGCGAAGACGTGAAATGTTACTGGTATTGTGTTCTAGCAAATGAGGACTTGGTGAATTTACATTCAGTGGATTGGGCCATGTGTGCACTCAGCCCATTACAGGGATCTGACCTCTTTTTAGAGCTTAGTGTGCCGTGAGCACTATTCCTCATTCCAAAGTTTAAACAGTTTCAACTTTTACTGAAGCACACAGCTTATCAGTGTCACTCCTAGTAACCCACCTATAATGGCGATGACGGCTGATGGGCTAAATAGCATTTGTTAATAGCAGCCACTCTGACAGGTTGCTATTGTGAGTATCCTTTCTAGTAAGAGTGCTGCTTCTTTTTCCCTTTTTTAGTCTGAATATAGCAAAATGGGAATTTTTTATGAAAAAGAATCTTGCGCTGCCGTCAGACATGTTGCATACATCCCTTTTCTGTCCTCAGTTCTTCAAGGGGTGTTTTAGAGTAGGGTTTATGTTAGCATTAGGAGGAGGTAAACCTTAAGAAAGCTGTCATTGTACTGGGCAGACTGTTACTGGGACTTGTTGTGCAGAGAGCAGGAAAGTGAAAAGGGCCAATTTATCAACGTGTTATTGTAAAATGTTGTTATAATGAATAATCTCATGGGAATGTAAACAAAGTACTGTGGTAAGACTGTGCCGACTGAGTGACAGTTAGATTACCATTTTTCCATGGTAGCCAAATAGATAGACCCCATTCCCTTCCTTGGTGAACTAGAACATTAAACAGGGCCCACCCCGGAGCCAGGGTATCCAATCTATGCTACTGGCTCTCTGGGAAAGTGATGGTCTGAATAAACCAACATGGTGTTTGACTGTTAGACATCATGCTGAAGTTGAAAAGAGTCCAGGGTGGTTTCAGTGTGTGACATTGGTGATGGGAGCACCAATTTATGAAAGTGCCCATGGACTGTGACTGATGAAACTCTAGTGTGATGGTTACAGAATAGCTCTTTGTGCGTGCGTGTGTGTGTGTGTGTGTGTCTGTGTGTGTGTGTTCTTGTTCAGCTATATTTGTGAGGACCAGTGTGAGTTTTTAACCATAACCCTGAAGACATTTTCACAAAGTCAGAACTTTCTGGCTTGTCCTCAGTTATTCAAGGGGGCTATTTTAGCATTGGGATTTGGGAAGAGAATTCACATTAGCATCAGGATGAGGTTAAAAGGACATTTCTTTCACTTTCAGCCTAATTTGATATATATGATTAGTGCTATAGAGGTGCAGTACGTGCCCATGTCTTCTGTATCACCACAGCCTGCTGACCCACTGCTGCCATCCATTGATGGCAGTGGATGGCAGGAGAACAACCAGTCAGGTTGGCTGAGGTGTTTGTCTTCTAACTTCTGCCATTTAGAAAGGTCCTGCAATGTACGCTGGTGCAGGAAACTAAATTAATGGGTACAAAAACCCCAAAGGGTACTGAGACTAACTTTTTGGCACAAGCGATGTGCTCCAGTTCCCTTTGTGTTTTTGCACCCATTAGCTTAGGTCCGTGTTGACTTGTCCCTCTCCGAGAGCACCATACTAAATGTACTATTCTGCATGCTGGGTAAGTAATGTGGAGCAGCTCTCTTGGCAGGAGAACGTCGACTTCTCTGTCAAAATGAAATGCACCATAGAAGTTATAGTTTCAGGACTAGACAGGCTACCGGCACAAACTGAACATGCAAGTTATTTACAATG
>OMLC01066847.1:0-14203 GCA_900302585.1 Regalecus glesne | reverse complement strand
TATTAGACGACAACACCCTCTGATAGCAATGACGTGTGTCTTTTTGATGGTGGGTGGAAACCGGAGCACCCGGAGGAAACCCACACAGACACAGGGAGAACTCTACACAGAAAGGATCCGGAACGCGATACGAAGCCAGGACTTTCTTGCTATGAGGCAACAGTGCCAACCACTGATCCGCCGCGTTTCACTTACATGGTTAGATTTCCAATGTACGTGTGAAAAAATAGTTTTGCTATTTCATAAGCGCCATCTAGTGGCTGAAAACATGTCGATGCAATTGTTAACATTTACGGGCTTATCAAAGCATCATGTTGATAGGCATTTTATAAGAACTTATAAGGACCTTATTACCCATCATCTAACACTTATTAAACACACTTAATTTCTAGTCTTGCTGAAGGGCCTTATGTTGGGCCACTATCAGCCTCAAGCTGATAGTGATTCTATCACTGTCAGAATTGGTCTTGGATCTCTGTACTCGTTCGTCTTGAATATTCTTGTGCTTAGCTGTGTCCTTTGGCAGATATGCTAAGCCATTCCATGCTGCACTAAAATCTAATTTGATGGGAATGAAGACGCAAAGCCGATGCCCAATCTACCCAAGGCTGTTTATGCTAGGGCTCTCCTCATGCTGGAAGCTCCAGATGGTAGGCTGCCTGTTACCATTAACAAAGAGCCACAAGAAGTGGAATCATGGTCTTTCTTTTTGTTCAGTATTAGTACTTGAAATAAACATCTGGTTTTGTACCTTTGCTGCTTCACTCCTAAGTGAGCAACATCAACCCATGAACTAACTGCTTGTGTCAGTGTTTCATAGTGGAAATACCAATGACATGAAGTCCTTTCACCCTGTGATGAAGTGATGGTCTGTCGAATCCATTGCAATGCACCTATATCCTAATATCCTTTACAGGATTTTCTGGTTCATTAGCATCACCAACCTCACAGAGATGGAAGCTCTGCATTCTTACTTCAGCTTGCACAGTCATTATGTTTGATTTCGTATGTATTCTCGGATACGAAGTAGCGTTATGCCATTCGAAACCAGATATCATCATTACTGAAAAAGAAGGTTAACCATTGTGGCAAACCTCCAAGCCACTGTCTCAGCTCAGTCAAGGATCTGGGGTTCACCATCTCCTCCTCCCTGCCCACAGCCTCCAGCAAGGCTCGCAGACCATTAATATACTTTAAACCACACGGCCTAATATATCAACCCCAGCAGAAATGTTTCAGGAAGTCTGATTTTTTTTAAAGAGCTCTCTTAAAATTCACCTCACAAATTAGCCATCACAAAAAAATGGTGGCTGTCTATTTTGCAAAGAGGAGCATTTTTAGTGGTTGCAGTAGAAATGTACTGGACTGTGTTGACAGTGTTGTCCACAGACTGCTGACTTTCCTCTCAGTTGGTTTTGTGGGAAAGCTCATCAGGCTCCAATTTTAGTGTATAAAACATTTCCAGTAGCCATTGTTGGTTTACTTTCCCCTCATGTGTAATTAACTGGGCCTATATGTTTTTTTTAAACCCATGAAACCAAATGAATCATCAAATGAGTGCTGATCAGTGCATGTATTTCATCTGAGAATATACTCAATGTAATATGCAGTGTAGTAGTAGCTGTTGAATTTATAGGACGACTTTTCATATTCTTCCAAAACTACATGTTACCTTTAAATCATCAAAAGATGCCTTGAAATGTGGCTGAATAGGACTTCCCTCTCTTCTTTTCAGAGCCAGGCCCGCCTTAATGATGGGCCCCATACCCCTGTGTCTCCTACTCCCTGTGACGGTGTTGGTTGTGGTGGAGATGGCTGTAGCCACAGCAGCAGAGGCCACAATTGATGATGAATATACCTGGCCCCAGTGGAAGGTGCCCCTGGTTAGGAACAGACGTACGGTGCCCCTCAGCAGCCCCACATTTTCAGCCCAGTCCCAGGCTGAGCCGACAGGAATCTGCGGGATCGAGTGCCAGGATCAGCTTCCCCTCCCCTCCCTTGATGAGCTGGAACAGTTCTTATCCTATGAGACTGTTTATGAGAACGGCTCACGCACGTTTACCTCCGTGTCTGTGCAGGGCCTCAACGAGGTCACTGCCTGGCCCGGAAACTCCTCCTCCTCCTCCCGCCGCAAACGGGAGGTGTATGGCACGGACAGTCGGTTCACCATCTCGGACAGGCAGTTCTCCACCAAATATCCCTTCGCCACCTCAGTCAAGATCTCCACGGGTTGCTCCGGGGTTCTGGTGTCTCCTAAACATGTGCTGACCGCCGCCCACTGCATTCATGATGGACAGGATTACCTGAATGGGGTGCAGAAACTACGCGTGGGTGTCCTGAAAGAGAAGTCCAGGGGAAGAAAAGGTGGAAAAGGGAGAGGGGGACGTGGAAAGAGCAAAAGGAGGAAGGGAGAAAAAGATGAGGAAATTGAGGAAAATGAAGAGAAAGAAGGGAAAGGAAACAGGAAAGGAAAAGGGAAAGGGAGAAAGACCCGAAGCCGACGCAGTGCTGATCCTGAGAAATCATTGTTCAAGTGGACCAGAGTCAAGCAGACCCAGGTGCCTAAGGGCTGGTTCAAAGGTGTGTCTGAAGCAGTGGCTGCAGATTATGACTACGCTATTTTGGAGCTGAAGAAGGCCCAGAAGGTCAAGCACATGGACCTGGGTGTCATTGATTCAGTCAAGAAGCTGCCTGCTGGCAGGATCCACTTCTCCAGCTTTGATGATGACCGACCAGGTAACCTGGTGTACCGCTTCTGCTCCGTGTCACAGGAATCTAACGACCTCCTCTACCAGTATTGCGATGCCAAGCCTGGCTCCAGTGGCTCAGGAGTATACATCCGTCTCAAAGAGCCCAACAAAAAGAAGTGGAGGAGGAAGATCATTGCTGTATTTTCTGGTCACCAGTGGGTGGATGTTAAGAGGGACGGGATACAACAAGATTACAACGTGGCAGTCAGGATAACACCCCTCAAATACGCTCAGATCTGTTATTGGGTTCATGGGGACTCAAGCGAGTGCCAGATGGCCTAAGAGCATGGACACCCCCCCCATCATCAACCAACTTCTTCCTCCTTATAATACCCCTACACCACCCAAGTCCCACCATCACCACTACATCAACCACACACTCACCCCCCCTCATTATCAACTGACTGCCTCTCCTCCGCTTGCTTCTCTGTTACCTCCTGTGCCACCTGTCACACGTGATAGTGTCTTAAAGTCACAGCTAACAGATACGAATCAACACATACCACACTGCATAAACATCCACACAGACATGCACACAAACACACAGTCATAAAGACTCAATGCTGACAACAACGGAAACTCATTGATGCACAGAGAGAATTGTGGCTCTTGTGCTTTTCTAATTTATTTGTTAAAGAAACACTCAGAAAAATATTGAATATCATGATTATCTATTAACGCATCACTTAGGTCTACAATTTTGTTTTGTTTTTTTCTTGCTTTTATAGATTTGACCAATTTGGATGCATTGCTTGAGAGTTGTGTACATTTTTTTCATATCTTTTTCATATCAGTAAATACCTTGTTAAATTAGTCAGTTTTATCCAGCTAGGCTTTGGAGACATTGCCATGCTCAACTATCCGTTATTGTGTTTTGTAAAAAGAGTAAATGTACAATGGATTTGACAAAAGACCCAGGAAAATAAGTCTAATTTTTTTTCTCAAGTATGATCTACAGCACGTAAAGATAGATGCCATACATATTTTTATGAGCAATTTCTAAATGAAATACTGGTGTTCTGCATTGTGTATATTTAGATTTATACGTTTTATGTAATTTTCTGTTATTTTTTAACACTTTGCAAATAAGACGTCGTGTCTCTCTAAATAGTGAAAGGGTCCTGATGGATCCTGGATGTGTGTTTGTTGTCTTATCCTCTTTTCTATCCTCGCAACACAGTGAAATGTGGTTTCATTGTTGTGCACATAATCACAGTGGTGCTTATCTAGAGACTTGGTGCTAATTTATGGAAATGTACACTACTTGAGGGAGGTTCTATGAATATATTTTGATAGCCTAGTACTGTAACTATGTATTTAATTTGAAGCTGAATAATGGGTAATGAATAATAATAGGATTGGACTGAAACATTCACCATTTACTTGAGCTGTTTAGAATCCTGTATTTCAAATTATATGGGGAGATTGGAAAAAACAAAACACAGTGTTGTTGTGATGACATTTAAATCAGGTGTTATATTTTTGATTCTTGTTACTTGTGTGTTTCAACACTTATGAATTTCATTTTGATTACCAGAAGTTACTGATACTGGAAATTCCTGATGCTGAAAACAACCAACATTAAACAAAGATTCCTACTTGTATGTGTATTTGTTGGGGATGACCGTGTGACAAGAATCCCTTAGTAACATGGCATGGCCCAGGAAGTAGAGTGAGTCATCTCATAATCAGAAGATCTCTAGTTTGATCCCCGGCTCCTTCAGAAATCGTATTGAAGTGTCCTTGAGTTAGACACTGAGCCCCTAATTGTTCCACAGATGCCGCAGCTGCCCACTGCTCCTATACAATAGGATGGGTTACATACAGAGGACAAGTTTCATTGTATGAACATAATGATCAAATAGAGTGAATTTTCTTTCCAATTCATTTGTGGAGCGAAATTACAGTTATAGGATTACTGGTACTAAAAGTTACTGTGACTACAACTCTATTAACGCAGTGTTTAACTTGATCTCATCATGACAGCATGGATATCAGCAAAACAACATCACACAAAACTAAACTAAATACTCTAATGAAACAGTTTTCATTTGGTCTGCCTAGTTTTTTGATTTAAAAAAAAAACTGAAGGAAGAAAACCTTCATTGGCAGCTCAGTCCATCATTGAATTTATTGCATCTCAAACGGCTTACATGCACTGGGGAGGGCATTAAAATCTAAATGAGATAAAAATGAACCTAGATTGTGAAAAAAAAGTTGCTAATCTTCCTGCATTTACTTTCAACCAATTTTTTTTCTCACACAAACTGCTGAGACAGTCCATTAACTTGTCAACACCACGCACACTGGGAAATCATTGGATATAGTCAGCACAGGACTGGGGTCATTGGTTTGAAACACCTGTCTATACACACCTTAAATCAAGTTGTTATTTTTGGGAAACTAGCCAATAGACAGGAGGCATAATGTTCAACGCTGACCTCTTCTGGCAAAATGTACACTAGGTCCATTTCCATCCTTCCCTAGGTGACCATATACAATATCACTGTCACAAACAGGTCAAAGGTCAACAATGGCCAAACAAACATGTACAACAAAAAGCAGTGGATGGCTAAAGATTCCGTTTGGTCTCTTGCGAAATATGAAAATAACCGTGCTTACACTAACCTGGTCTGAGTTGTAATGAATGCATAGGCAACAATACAAATCAAACAGTGGTGTACAGGTAGGAAACATATCAATATGGGAGCATCAAAATAGCGGGTATATGTTTGTACAGACTTGGTACCTAAGAAGTTTTTTCATATGGCGAGACTGTTGGAGTTCACCTTTGAAACAAATGACTAAAATATAACACGCTCTGAGAATAACCAGAAAGATATGATCAACATCTATGTCAGTCAGTATCAACATGAGATTACTGGAATGAAAACAAAATGAATAAAACAAACAAGATCTTGGAGAACATACAACATAATGAGAATTAACTAAGTAAAAGAAAAAATAAAGCAACAATGAAAGAAATTCATTCAAAAAAAATCTATTACCACTTGGTCTGTCATGATTAAGAAGCCCACAGTTGATGTTATCATATAGCAATCAAATTTGTTTCCGAATACTTTCCAATGATGACGGGAAAATTAGAGAATGCTCAAACAACATTTTACAGTTTCATATCAGATTCACATTTATATTTCTCTTCAACAGACGTACAGAATTGAGACATTTGAGTCCATGGTTTTGCCACAGTAAAGTATGTACACCAAAGAGGACCTTCTGTAAACAGCACACTTACATGTTTCTCCAAAGCCTAATGGGACCACTTCGCTCCGTGTTCCTCATTCAATCAAGGCGGAACGGAGACAAGCTGGTCCCCATCTAGCAGTATGCAGGGTCAGGTACTAGGGTTGTGGGAGGGGTTTAGAACATCAACGCACATCAATCATTCAACTCAAACTCCACATAATAAATGAAGTATTTTAACACATACGCCTTCACTGGCTCTTGCTTAGTTTTGTAGACTATTTTTTTCCAGGTTTTTGTGTGAATTTGTTTAGACAAAGGATTATTACATCTACATAAACACACCTTTTTTTCTTTTATATGTGTATACTTCTACATTTCACTTTCACAGTTTGTGCTACGACATCACTTAGGGGCAGGGTGGAACTGGGTGTACTGTAGACATCTGGGGTGGAGAAAAAAGGCTCTTGTAAGGTTGAGTAGCTGCAAGGGGGAGGAGGGGGTCTCTGGTATCCTGAGATGTTGACAGACACCAGGCGAATGGTGAGAGGGTGCTGCTCCAAAATATGGAATACAGCTGAAAGAAAAGAAGAAGTATTATAGGTTTAAATAACATAGACAACAAATAACAAATAACATTTGTTTTGTAGAAATGAACCTTGGTCAAAGTTCCACACGAAAACAAGCCAAACCTTACAGAACATTTTGCTAAACACATTATCTTACCTTCCTTTAACAATCAACAGGTTGCCTTTGTGTATTTATTAAGCAGTTTTAGTTACAAAGCAATAGTTTCAGCAATGAAGGACAGAGCCTGCTCAAACATTATGACAGCAGAGTTTGACCCTGACTGAACAGATACATTGTTACTTATACACTGTGGAGTCAGAGTGACTGAGGCAGCGATGAAATGAAATGATGACTGTTAAACCACATGATCTTGTTCTGCTGCACAGAGGTGTCAGAGTACACCATTCTATCTAGGTGCAGGAAGGGAAAGTGATGTCTAAACAGTGGAAATCTACTTCAAGGACAGGGTGGGGTTATGAGGGCAAAGCACATACAAATGTGGTTATGAGAGCCAATATGATAAATTGCTATAACAAGGAGTCTATGTGTTCTCACCACCCACCTGTGGCATTATAAGAAGTCCTTGAGATTGAGATCTGCCAATGGGTCCTTGGGTTTCTTTGGACTCTGGCTTGCAGGTCCTGGAGAGAGCTGAGAATGACAACGAGCGAAAATCGAGACATTTATCATTTACGTTTATTCATTTAGCAGACACTTGTATCCATAGTACAACTCCAAAGAGTCAGCAATTAGCAAATGAATTCAAATTTAACCTAAAGCCACCATAGAGCACTATAAAGTAATCACATAATAGCTAAGAGTGCATATCGAGTTGAGTGAATTCATGCAGGTGCGCTAAGAGCATCGAGAGGTGTACATGTACATCACCACATGTAAGAAAACAGGCAAATTATGTTGAAACATGTAAGTAGAAAAGGGCTAGAGAACGATTGTGAATCTATTTCACATATGACGACTTGTCATGAAATAAGGAAGGCAAAATTCAGTGTTTGTATATTTGTGTGCGAGTATGCTATAAAATATTCACATCCAGTATTACCGGTGCTCCAGGTGCACTGGCTCCTGGTACAGCTCCAGTCACTCCGGTGAATGGTGGTCTCATCATGGGCTGCCCCATCATAGGCTGTGCCATCATGGGCTGCCCCATCATTGGTTGCATCATGGGTGCTCCAGGACCTGTCACAGCAGGCTGGGCAAAAAATGGATATGCAATGGATATCCAATCAGTATCCATAGCTTTCAAAGAATATCTTCAACTATATAATCAATAGTATATAGACAAAACTTGAAAAAAAGAATGAATCTAGCTAAATATTTGTCCGTCTTTCCATATACCTATAACCTATTTCTTAATAATTATCTAATATAGTTGTCTCCTAAGGTATAAGATACAACATTTCTTAGTGCATTATGGAGAATTTTCCCTTTGTATTCAAAAAGCAGACTGAGATATAATGAAAAAAAAAGCTCACCATGCCAAAGCCAGCCTGTGTTCCCATTGTTGGTACCATGACTCCACCAGTTGGTGCAGCCCCTGGTGCTCCTGGAGCAGCACCAGTCTAAAAACAAGAAGACAGCAAATCAATGCACTGGCAAAAAAAAATCTTAGTTCTTTTCATTCACCCATCCTTAAAAAAGAGTAATAAATTTCAATTTTGCATCATGGTTGTAAAGGATGAAGTGCTATTTTGGAGTGCCACGTTTTAGAGGATTTGGAAACTAAATAACAGTCTATTACGCCATTTAAAGAGTTGTGTATATATAAAGCTATAAAGCTGTGGCTACACTGAGTGGGTTAGAATATTTTTAAACCCGCCACTGAATCACTGCGATTTTTACACCCCACAACTGCATTGTGCATAAAGTTTTGTTGTGGTCTTGACCCTTTCAATGCTATTACTAAACAGATAAATGTCTTTTTTACAGCTGCCTAGTGGATGGAGATTAAATGCAGCTCTTACCATGGAGGCTCCTGGTGTGCCCCAACTAGTCGGGGCTACATGGGGTGTCCAGTTCGCTCCTCCCGTTAGTTTTTTCTCACTCTGTGTATCCCTAGAAGCAGCCACACACAAGACTATAGTACTGAAGCAAGGCTGTACGATAAATTTCTACGGACATATTTCCATATTTAGAAAATGTACTTCAGAGCATCTTTTGCAACTTATTGATGTTAAAAATTCCACTGTTCATTCTATTGTATTACTTGCAGCTTTACTGGATTTTATGTGGACAGAAGCATAAAAAATCTGTGATTTGGCATCAAATAACATTCAAATAGTAATTGCGTGAGGAGACCAAGAACAAAGCGTAAGGCAACTTCTGAATGCCTAAATGAGCATTTCATTTATTCATGCCGTTTCTGTATAGACAACTTAAACTGAATGTTGAAAAACTACAAAATCTGTCCATATAAAACGGTTTTTAAAAAAACGATAAAAACACAACAAAAATGTTTTAAAAAAGAGCATTTCATGAAAGGTGATAGCATGATGTCTTTATGTTGGGTATAAACCTATAGGCCAATTTATGTGTGCATGTGTGTGTGTATTTGACATGGGGGGCATCCCTTGCAGGCTACATAAATATACACATATGCATACTGTACATACCCACACATAAACAAACTTACTTTTTCTTAACTCCAAGGTCTACAAAACAAAAATGCAGAAGAACATAATTTAATAGAATGTCTTGATGCATGCTCAATAATCCAGATAAGGGAATCACAAACAAGGTGAATCAGTTCAACTGGATAAGAGGTTTATTCAGAAATAAAAATAGAATGAAAATATCTCTAAGTTTCTGGCTGCTGTTCTCAAACCATTGGTAGGCAGAAATGATCAGCATATTCATAATACTATGGAGTTTGTGAATAAAACGATATATCAACATGGAGGGTGAGGAAACTATGGTCTCTTATGATGTTAAGTCTCTCTTCACATGTGTACCTGATGATGAGGTAGTTGAGAGGGTCCATGAGGTATAATAGGATGACCTCACCGTCAGAGACAGGACCACCCTCAACACTGACCAAGAGTGTCTGCTCCTGAAACTGTGTCTCAAATCCACATACTTCAAATTAATCCAAATTTCCCCTTATGGGACTGATAAGGGAATCATTTATTTCATTTTATTTACTATAGGCAGAAGTATTGGTGTACAATGGGTTCTCTGGTTTCACCTATTGTAGAAAAGGCCAAAGGTTTGTGGGGTGAAATATTATTGCCATAAGTGGCTCCTATTTCTACTCTGACCTATTGTTAAGTGTCACTTATTGGTCTGGTAATTTGATTGGGTGAACCAATCCACAGGCTGGAGTGAGTTTGTGTCATCCAGAGGGTCATCCATTTTCAGTTGAGCTCAGTCAGGTGCAGTGAAAGATAAATGCGTTACTTCCCACAGTACGGTTGTGGAGTGAAATAGTTTCATCGCAAGTCAAGTTGTGGGTGAATGAAAAGTGACTACCTACCTGCTGCATTGTCTGTGATATTCCATCTCTATGATGCTGATGATAGGATGGCTTAGTTGATATGAAGTAGAATTCCGAGTTTGGTTCCCACTATGTGACCACATGTCCGTTCTAATTGTGGCCTGTTTAACCCACACTGATTTAACACTCCTCAGCCCATCCGACTCAGTACATCAATCAAATGTGTATTTTTTCTGTGTTCTTCTTTCTTTGTAGAAAAACCACAACTACTTACCATTTAGTATGACCTGTATGTGTTGCTGCATAAGTTAAAAATTGGAATAAAATGGCATATTCATCTCTCAGCTCTTTATTCCTCATGCCCTCTGGCCTTAAGTGTCATCCTGGCCTATGCACTGGCATAAACCTGGTGACAAATCCAAAACTAGCGCCAGGTTTATTATTATCTCTACTAGCCCGATAGCGGCCAACTTGTAAAAGGAGGAAGTAGAAATGAAGGCTCTGGCATCATATCCAGTGACACCTCCTGGTCTTTGATTAGGATATGTGGACGACACCTAAACTTAAATCTCAGGGGAGTACCACATTTCACTGACCACATAAAAAAAATGAACAAAATGATTCCCTTACTCCCGCAAGGGGAAATTTGGATTTCTCTGCATTTTTGACCCAACCTATTGTATAGGAGCAGTGAGCTGCCAACATATGGCACTCGGGGAGCAGTTAGGGGTTATGTGTCTTGCTCAAGGACACCTCGACATGCTGTATGCAGGACCGGCGATCGATCCTGCAACCTTGCGATTGCCAGATGACCGCTCTACCCGCTGAACTATGCCACCCCTTTGTATGAGAAGTATGTGGATTGGAGACACAGAAGATCACTCTACCCACTGAGCTATGCCGCCCCTACTTAACCACATCAAGTTCAAGGGAGGATGTTAAAAATGATCTGGTGGCTTTCTTGGATTGTGAAATTAAGATCGGTGGTGGGGGACAGTTGATTGTGAATGTGTACCATAAACCCACACATATGGGTCAGTATTTATGGTTTGACTCCCACCACTCGCTGGAGCATAAACTGGGGGTCATCAGGACTCTGTACCACTGAGCTGACAATTTCTCCACTGACTCAGTGGCCTGGTATGGAGGGAAATCTGACATCAAACAGACCCTGGTTAAGTGTGGTTATCCCAACTGGGTGTTTGTTAAAGCCAGAAAACCTCCCAAACAGTGCTCCAGCATAGTGAGGGTAGAAGAAGTGCTCCCCAAGTGTAAACCAGTGGTGATTCCGTATCTGGCGGGAGTTTCAAAACAATTGAGAAATGTATTTTCCCAACATTGCGTCTCAGTTGCTTTCCAACCCCTGAACACACTGTGTCAAAAACTGGTCCATCCCAAGGATCAGGTCCCCTGGCACAGAGCAATTTACTGTGCGCTGTTAAATGCCACGAGGACTGCAGTGACTTGTACATCGGGGAGACTAAACAGACACTGGCTAAGAGGATGCCGGAGCATAGGAGAGCCCACACGTCAAGCCAGGACTCTGAGGTTTACACCCATCTACAGGCAAGTGGCCACTCATTCAAGATGATGATCTTCACATTCTTGATAGGGAGGAATGCTGGTTTGAAAGGCGAATTAAAGAGGCCATTTATGTTAAGAGGGAACGACCATCCTTGAACAAAGGGGGGGGCTGAGAGTACATCTGTCATCATCTTACAATAATGTGATTGCAAATATTCACCAATCCTCTGAGAATAGTACTCATTATCGCTGAATGTGTGGTCAGCGACCAACTCGCATATGAATCCAGCCTATTGTGTGGTATCAAGCTATCGTTTATAAAGGTGGGGATGCTGCAGTCAGCTCAGACTGTAGATGTCACTGTTTGAGTGACAAAACATTTCTGAATAAACTTGTTAGCCAGTTGAACCGATTCACCTTTTCTGTCATTTAGTAGAATGTCCAAACATATTTTATCAGAGATGATTAATCTTCAGCTGAGATTGATTTTAAGTATCAGTACCTCCAATCAGGTTGGCCAGGGAAGAGTCCAGATCTCCAATTGCTTTGCTGGTGGTCAAGGTTGCATTAAGTGGGGCTGCCATCCCTAAACCTACTGCAGGGGTCCCAATGCTTCCTCCAATGGTGCCTGCTGTGCTGCCCCCGGAGCTCTGGGGTGTTATGGCAGGCATGAGCAAATCACCTAATCCATCAAACACTTTGGATGGGGAATGACAGAGCATTAGAGAGACAACATGGATTACAATCCCTTAATCCCTAATCTATTGGTCACTAAGAAAGGAGAAAATGTGAAACCAATACACCGAAAGGGTCCACACTGTCTCCATAGAATCACCACCAGGTTGTGAATGACATGCAGCACTTTGGAGGAATATGGAGAATAACTAAAATTTAATTAAAAAATATTAAAAAGGAAAGTATATCATGTTGAGTCCTTTAAGTGGCTTGCATTTAGTCTGCATGGTTCACATTTCGTTAACCTGAAGCTGATTTATTCTTGTATAAAAGAGTCGGAGGTGGATGGGGATGCATTATACGAATACAAAATGCAACTAATAGTAGAAAAAAATTGCAGCATGCAAGAAAGTAATGTCCGCAAAAACAGCAGAAGTGGGACTGTTCAAAATTGCTCATGCTGCAAAGCACTGCAGGGGTTCAACTCACCAATTATAGAGAAGAAGAAGCAAGCAATGACCCCAGTAGACAGATTGAAAAAGAGTAGAGGTGGAGAGAGATTGGGGCAGATATAGAGGGAGAAATTGAGAGAAACCAGTAAAGTGTGTATGTGGAGATATTTGAGGAAATTTTAGATGAGGCAGATGTGCAGCATAGGGAAAGATAGTGAGACAAAGAGGGGGATAGAGTGTACACGTGTCAAGAGGGAAGAAGGGTGAGAGAAAGTGTCAACATGTGTGCGTATGAGAAGAGAGAAGACAGATTGAAAGAGAAAGAAATAAAATCAATAAGAAGAAGCAGCGCTGAGGAGTAAAGCTGACAACAGTGACTACTATGACAGCTTTGGTGTTACGTAAGAATATAAGGGTGGTGGAGCGTATCAGCGTCATTCATGCAAGTAGCAACAATAGCAGCAAGGCAATGCCATGAGCACAGTAATATGGCTGGGAGCAGTCTTGTCCTTGGCCTCAGCCGCACATGGCTCGTTTTAAAAAAAACATACAAAAACTGGATATAGTTCTTGAACCCATTTATAAAGCACAATTTAGAATGGGTGGTTTGAAACTTTTAAAGTTAATAAATTATAGAAAATTAATTAACAGCCCAATTCTGATGGAGATCCCTTAACAATGCAGAGAAATCTGTTCCAGCAAGCTGTGAGTAGTCTATGTATTTTGGTATCAAATGCTAGAAAAATTATAATGAGACTCCTATTATTATACAGAACTATAATAACACGTGAATGTAAATCAACAAAATTGTACAATGATGACAAAAGAAAAAAGAAAAGAAGGTTTTAATGTTATGCCACTTACTTGATGCATCAAAACCACCAGATGGCGCTAATGTGGTAGTTTCAGGCTCTGCTGCTATTGGCACTATTGGTACTGCGACAGGTACTGGGGGTGTTGGAGTCGGTAGAGAACCCAAAGTGTCAAAGCCCGACTCCAGCAAGTCATTCTGGACCAGGACTGGAGCAGGAGAAGGAGCTAGGCTTAGAGCAAGAGTTGGAGCAGCTGTAGGTACCAGACTGGGAGATATCAAGCCTGGATACAACAGACGGTACATAAAAGAAGAAAAGAAGACCACAATTCTCAATATACCACAGCTTCTAATCAGGGTCAGCGTCATTCTGACAATGTATACATGTGCTTGAATATGATCAAAAATAATGAAAACAAACAAACGGCATATAAACGGGTTTCAAGTGAAACGATGATTTTTTTCAGCACCTCTGATATAATTTAATACATTGAGAGTACATTAAGTGTATTAAGTCTCACAGTAGCCAAGGTAGTCATTGTGACAATCAGCAACATAAATGTGATGGATAAAATAAATAAAAAAACACAAAAAGGGATTTATGAAAAAAATTGCGGAGGCAGTTTCACATGAATGTATATATCAGATTTTCAAAGTGGTCTGACAAATGCTAATTTTGTATTCAATTTTTTAAAGCATCATGAGGTCTTCCACCTTCAATGAAATTCCACAGAGGGCAAATAAGTTGGTTTATGAGTGGCAGGTG
>OMLC01066841.1:0-14502 GCA_900302585.1 Regalecus glesne | reverse complement strand
CCTCCAATTACAGCCCTACCTCCTGAGCTATGCCTCCCCTGAGCGATTCAACTAATAGAAATTTCTTCCTTATGCATCTTAGTATGAGAATATTATTTTAAGAGCAACAATGAAAACCATCCATCCATAAGTCAACCACTTAATCAATGCTGGAATCTGTCCCTGCATTCCTTTGCCAAATGGTAGGGAAACATTCCAGAGAGGTTCCTATTCCATCTCAGGGCAGGCATGGGAGATTAAGGCCGGATGCCCATCCTGATGCCCTGTGGTGGGCTCAAACCCGCAGCTTCTGACTCGTCAGTTCCCGAAGTGCACGCTCTACAGATGACCGAGTTTAAAACAGTGCCCCCCCCCATGTGAGGATGATACCTGACGCACTGAGACAATCTGGAGAGACAGGGTGACCGTTTGTAAAGCTCCCCCATGTTGGATCTTCTCCGCTGGTGCGGTTATGTTGTGTAGGGGAAACTAGAAACTCCTGTGGGTCATCACCCGTGGCAAAAGGAGATAGGTTAAACAAGCAGAGAAAACTAAATCCCTATCCGAAAAGACACTCACAACACTGCAATGTTAAAAAGTAGGCCTCAGTTTGAGAACCATCTTATTCATCTGTGCCAGTCCGGGCAGACTGTGCCTCCTCTGTACCGTCTCAGCGAGCTAAAAAATAATCACTCAGCTCCCAAAAGACGAAGAACATGAAGACTGAGTGGAAACTTGGGCATTTCATGGGGGCCAAAGCCAAGGAAAACACCAGTTCGCCCATGATTGAGGGCCTCGTATCCCTAAATCCCTTGGCCTCTTAAGGAGGAAGTGAAACAAATGAGCCAGTGAAGTAGCATGAATCAAACTTCAACATGCAAACACGTATATTCTGAGGGAACCATTCTTATCCACTAAACGCCACGATCACCAAAACCACATTTAGCATTTTCTCTTAACCAGACTTGTAAATAGGTATTTCCGCAACTCCTAAAGCAATGGCCTCATTCTGTCAGCTTTGTCTGTTAGCGAGATGAAGAACTTCTTCATGCATGCTCCAAAATCCAGGTGAGGAAATCACAGAGAGTTGAATGAGTTCACCTGAACACAACGACTCTTAAGAGAAACATTTTGACGCTAATCAGAGTGACCGAATAAGCTGGATACCCTTCCTGACATCCCGTGGTGGGGTTAAACCCGCAAGATCTGGCTCATCAGTCTCAAAGCATGCACTCTATTATCATCATTACTATTATTATGTATTACCATTTATTATGGGAACATGTTATTTAAAAGACAAAGAAAACCTACATTTTGGATGATGCTGGGTGTTCTTTGACTCCACTGGTTTGTGAATGACTAGCACTTAATGTAACCTAGCCTGCGGGGCATTGCTGACATGAGTGTCCCAAGCTCAAAGACAATTTTGGTTTTTGCCAAACAGCCTTGATGGACGTCTTTCAAAACACCGTCTTCCCAAAGCTGAATACATTCTCCCACCCACTGGCAGCTTTTTTCTTCTTTTCACGTTTCATCTCCTCAGGTGAAAGGAAATCCCTGAGACTTTGTCATATTGGTCCCAGACAAAGTGCATAGGGTTGACAGGTCCTATTGACAGAGGGTGAGCATTGACTGAACATGCCCTGCCCTCTCCTCAGATCCCCCCGTTTGTCAGCACGAGTCGACCAGAGTGTATTTTGGCATAAACACGGGGTTTAAGTTTTGATGGAGGGACACCAGAACCCATTTGTCCCGTAGTCATCAGAGGTTGCTCCTTGCACTAAAACCTGTGGGTTTCTGTGGCTTAGGTCAGAGTGTGAGGTTTAGTAAGGTGATCTTATGGGTCTGTGCTGGGGGACTTTCCAGGGCCCTCTGGCATCTGAGGGTTTGCTACCACCTTTATTCTATTCACTTGCACAACTTTAAGCATGGTATGTTAAAGTTTTACACATTTTCAACAGAGAGAGAGAGAGAGAGAAAGACAGAGGTCCATTTTATGTCACAATAAGTCCTCACATTGAGGGGGTGGACATGGACTTAGATGGACCTTGGGGGGTTAAGATCAGATGCGTTTCTTAACACCCTGCGGTGGAGTTGATCCTGCAACATCTGGTTAGTCAGTTCCCAAAGTGCGTGCTCTATCACTGAGCTACTGACAAGCCCATTAATAATATAGTAGTATGGCGACCCAAAATGACAATGGTTTCATGTGTAAATTGACCATTGGCTGGACTTTCAATGGCCATGAGTACTATTCACAGAGGATTGGGGAATAGTTGCAATCACAGCATGGTAAGATGTAGTCTTAGGCCCCCTCAATTTAGGGATGATCATTCACTCCTCACACAGATGGCCTCTTTTGACTATCCATTCAACCAGCTTCAGGGTATTATAAATATCCAGTTATGTCTGTGGTGGTGTTTTGTTGGTCACGGACAATCATTCGGTTATGCCGTCTCCACTTGTGTGGGTCAGCATGGCCTTTATTAGCATGCATGAGATAGATCTCCTCACCCACACTCCACTGGCATGGTGGTACAGTCAAATGGGAGATTTGATGGAGGATTAGAGGAGCCCCATTGTCTGGCTTTTTTGAGATCCCAGAAAGTTGAATCTGTTCATCTGGGAACTAGGTTTAGAGGGTGAAAGCTTTCATCACTCGTCTGAGTGACTTCATCAGTCTCGGCTGCAGGTAATCCCAACCCTGTAAAGAGCACGGTTGCATAACAACTGAAACCAGCATTGTTGTATAATAACCAAAGCCACCAATCAGTTTTACATGCAAATTCTTGGGACTGTTAACTAGATGTACAATGGTAGTGAGTACTATTCACAGAGGATTGGGGAACAGTTGCAATGACAGCTTCATAAGATGGTGACAGATGTGCTATTAGCCCCCTCCCTCTCTGTGAAGGGATGGTCGTTCTCTCTTCACATAGATGTTCTCTTTGACTCCCTGTTCAAACCAGCATTCCTCCCTATCATGAATGTGTAGATCCTCATTCTCGAAAGTGGTCACTGGCCTCTGGATGGGTGTAGACTGCAGTCCTGGCCTGACATGTTGGCTCCTTTGTGTCGTTCCATCCTCTTGGCCAGCGTCTGTTTGATTTCTCAGATGTAGAAGTCACGGAAATCCTCCCAGCACTTAAGAGGGTATACTAGTATGCTGTTCGTGCCCGGGATCAGATTCTTGGGGTGATCCCATTTCTGGAACAGTGTGTTTTGGGGTTTGACAGCAACTGAGACACGGTGTTTGGAAAATATGCAACTCAGCGTGGTCGGTGAAATGTTCCATTTGGTTGGGCTGATTTTAAGTGTGCGCACTGATTTTGAGAGGATCAATGGTTTGATGGCAGACAGTATCAGTACTAAAAGTGGTGGCTGATTTGGGTATATTTGGTCTCCTTACCTTTGTACGCGTATTCTGTACTCCCATAGACAGTGGGAGTAGCGAGGGGATTCCGTGACTTTGGAGAGCGACGGTAAGAAACTGGAATTGTGCTGAACTGTCGTGTCATAATGAAAAAGGAGTCGTCCGTCACCTCGGAGCCGCCCCTGCAAAGAAACAACCAGTGTTAATCAAGATTACACACAATCCACCTGCACACTGTTGTTTACTTGTATACAGCACAGTAATGTTCTGTATCACAGGACTGTGGTAACACACCAGTAGAATGCACGTTTCGAGAACTGTGGGCCAGGGGCTGCAGGTTCGAAACCCATCATGAGCTGTCAGGAAGGGCATCGAGCCTTAATTCCCCAAGCTTCATCTAAATCCTTGTCTGACCTCCCAACATGGGGACTGATCATAACATCTTAAAAGTAGACCTCTGATGTTGAATATCCCTCTGAATTCCTTGTATTTCTGATCTTGCCATGCACTTAAACTTAATCTATCCTGCTTTTTATCACCCATCTGTGAATCGATGTAGAACCCTAGCATGGGTGGTAGAAGATATGAGAGTGGGCTGAGGAAGGGGAGACAAATTTTGAGACTCTCTATTAGACGGGGAGTCTATGAGGAATGCTATGGTAGCATTTCTACCTTAATAACTGAACCAATCCATTATATCTCATGTGTAATCAGTGTTTATATGATGCGTTTCTCCTGTTCATTGTCAATTGCAGTATTGAGAGTCCCTCATCTGAAGCTGGTGCTAACTCGAGTCAGACACGTTATGGGGAACAGGATGCTTCCCCAAGTTGGACCAATTCATATTCCTGTCACCTCTGTGCAGGTCTGGACCCTAAAGCTCTGTTAGACAATGCATGGTGAACGCAGTCACCTGTTATCTTTTAAGTGTGTGGGAGTACTGAGGGCAGATCAGTGTTACAGGATGTGCTGGCATTGGATTGCTCATGGGACACACAGCTGTCTGTGTCACTCATCAGCTTGCCACGTTTCCCTCTCTTTCTCTCAATAGCATGCAAACTGGTGAAAGAGGGATTTCTCCAACACTGGGGAAAAGTAGGAGGTCTATTTTATGTGTCACTATCAGTTTCCATGTTGTGGGGGTGGAAATGAACTTACATGGAGCTTGGGGTATTAAGGCCAGATGCCCTTCCTCACACCCTGTGGTGTATTAGAGCTCACTACCTCTAGTTTGTCAGTTCTCGAAGTGCACGCTCTACCGATGAGCTACTATAGCCCCCCGAACACTGGAGAAAAATACTTGAATTCTTGCTTACAATGGGTTTCAAACTGGATATATTTACTATTAAAACATCCAATACAGCTCTCCTAGACGTATTAAAACTGATCCTCAATCTAATCGTTCCTCAACAGAAGCATCAAATAGTCATAATTCATGGTTACGCACCACACCCCATTTAAATCTGTCAAGGCATCGGTGGGTGGATCCGTGCGTGTGTGTTACATAGACTGTGAGATCTCCAAATATTTGGGGAGACAGAAAGTGGGTTTATTACACAACAGAAGCGGTCTGAAGAAGTAGGGAATGGTATTTTAGTGACAGTCTCAAACTGGGAGAGACACACTCTTTTTTCTTCTTAGGAAACATCTCAAGTAAACAGATAATTCTTCCACACTTCAGGGTTATACCGCATTTATCTTCTAAAATGGATGTAAGAGCAAAACACGGGAAAAGAATTTGTCCACATTTGCAAGGGTGCGATGAAAATTCAATGACATTAAAATTTCAGCAGGGTTTTCCTGTGTCTCTTGCTCAGTGAGCTTCAAACACAGATAACGGATTACAGTTTCTCAAATTTGACTTTCTGTATTCCAATCAGTCAGACACTAAACGCCCTCCTTTCCCGTGAAAAAAAGTAAAGGCAGATGTTCTGTAATAGATGTTGGATAACAGGACACGTTACAGGCAACAAGCATGGACTCAAGTCCATGAATACTGGGATGGCATCCAGCACTTTATCTGTGCCCCCATCCATGGGCTTAGTGGTTGTGTAAGACGGAACTTCCGATGTACAATTATCTCAAATCCTCATACAGATTGACAAGAACATACCGAATTGTTTGAGGCTTCATACTGGAACAGTCGAGGCCCGGGTTAACAATGCCCGCAGTACCCTCACAGAATACCGGTGGAAACCATTAAATCCGCTGTGGCGACCCATGAGATGCAGGTTCAAGCTGAAAGAAGAACAGGGTGGGTTTACTAGACTGACTAAAAAAAACAGTAGAAACCTAGTTGGTGTCAGGTCAAAGGTACAGAACAAGTAAAGATAGCCTTTGTTCAGCTACAACACGAATGTGATTTGTCTTTTTGAGTGTGACCGTCGAGGCCTTATGAGCAGATAGAATTAGTGGTGTAACACTTTTGGTGTGTCTACACGAGTTACCATAGAAGTGCTGTCAGATAGGAAACTGCATTCAAATAAATGTGGTTGGATTCTGATTTGAACAATAGCTGACACAAAGCAAACTTCTGAGAAGCCACCGTTTCTAAGCTAGATATGAAAAACTATCAGATCCGAGCTGCCAGTCTGAACATAGCCAAAAGAAGCACGACTCGCATGTAACCGTCGCAAACAGATCTTTGCATATCTTTAGATTTAGTATTTGACTTAACATTTAAACCAGAGTGGTTAAAGCTGCACATTATTTACCTTTCATCGTGACTGGCGTTTAAACATTCATTTTAACACAGATGCGGACAAGGCTAACGTTAGCTCGTCTGAAGCACGTTTTTAAGCTAACCGACATTTTGGCTAAGCGAGAACGCAGATTAGCATCAGACGATTGCTAATAACGAACACCTGAAAACTCTTATTAACTGGTTGGCGCTCATTACTTATGAGGTGTATATTGTAAATATCTTTGATAGACTAGAAAAAAACTGCTTTTAATTAGCTAATTTCCATTTTAGCAATCTAATCATCGCAGATATCATTTTTTGTCAAATCCTATCTGGACTGAAACGAATTGATGAGAATCGGAACACATGGGTGGGGCGAGGAGTTTATAGGTTGGAGGGGGGAAATATAAAGGTTTCGAAAATGTTCTCACCGCTGTTTATTTGCGGTTTCAGTGTATAAACTAGTCATTTTGTGTCTTGCAATGGCTTCTAGTTCAGATAGACTGACTCGACAACGTTTTCGGAGAGGGTGCACTACCCCCCAGTCCGTGACACAGTGGTGGAGTCCAACGATCCAAGCTACTGCCATAGTCCATGCCGTATAATAACCATGCTTGTGTACTGCATCACAGTCCTCACGTCGCTGTGAAATATACTGTATCAGAAACGGAGTGATCAACTATGAGCAGATGGGATAAAGTTGTAGAAGAATAAGAAGAACTCAAATAGTGCTTTTGTGTCTGTTCCACTGGCTAGCAGTAGGCACATATGTGGTGCTGCGAGTGTGGCATGTGTTCTATTAATAACCAGGAGGAGAAGAAGAGTTATTCATGTGACGTTGTATAAACACACCATTACAGATATTATTGAGCACACATCAGTACATATGGATATGTGTCCTCTGCATTAAACCCATCCTATTGTATAGGAGCAGTGAGCAGCTGCAGCACTAAGAGGACTAACTCCTGTTCTTTTTCCTACTGCCTTGCTCAAGGGCAGGAGGTGTCTTGACCCTCACAAGCATAGTACACAGCACAGATAGATTAAGAGTGTCACAGTGGTGCAGTTATCACTGTTGCCTCTCACCAATAAGTTCTTGGGTCGGAATCCTGTCTCGGGTCCTTTCTGTGTGGAGTTTGCATGTTCACCCCGTGTCTGTGGGGGTTGTCTCCCACCTTCCTAAAGACATGCATGTTAGGGTTAATAACCCTGCCTGTGGCCCCCGAGCAAGGTGGTAGGAACAAGAAGTGGAATTGGTCCCCGGGTGCTGCAGCAGCTCACTGCTCTGAAAACAGTACGATGGATTGAAACCCAGAGAACGCATTTCATTGTGCATATGAAAGTACGTGTGTGTAAATAAAGCTTCTTCTTGTGAGCCCAGCGAAGGCCGATAATGACTTCCTACTGACTGTTTAGTCCTGGCCAAGGCACAGCAGACAATAGCCACTGTGTGCGTTTCTTTTCTGACATCATGGTCTTTGTTGAATGAATTCATGAAACAGATTTCTGTGTCCCCGCTGCCATAAAAGCACTTTAGGTGCTGCAGTCAATCACGGAGCTGAAACGTTCATTTGTTGTCTGACGTCCATCATAGCTGGATGGGCACAAGGCCATAGAGAGTATGAGCGAACAGTTGGGGAATGCTCTCTCGCCTACTGCAAGGCTGACAGGAGGCCTTCGCTTTATAAAACCACAAGTCGACTCTGGGAACCTGCCAGGCAAATTTAGGGTGATGCAAATTTATGGAGCTGTATGGCAGCCCCGGTCCAACAGGACCATGCTGCCTTGGAAGAGAAGCATTAGGAGGTTTATGAACTGAAAACCTTTTCCATCACAGTAGTGAGTCACCTTCCCTCCATGTGCCACTTCTCAGTGACTGTCTTAGTCATAAACTGTGACCAAGCCACAAAATAAAATAGTGATTCCCTCATCAGGACGCATGAATGTGTCAAGAAACTATTTGTTTCATCTGCAAGCTACACCTAAGCATCGGGCCATCTCAAGAGGACCTCCGTGTAACTCTGAGAATATAAACCTGATTTCTCAGCCCACATGGGGCCAATCTTTAGGGAAGGCGGATACATACTGATAAATCATCAGAACTCCCTTTATTTAGGGAAGAGTGAGTCACTCTCCTCGTCTGGTGGCACAAATCCAGATAGCAAATTCTGTAGCATCATCTTGAAACCACTGGAGTGGAGGGGAGGAGGAATGGCAACAGTTAAACCAAAAGTCATATGCAAATCTTACACAGGTATTTATTGTCCTTTCTTTTTTTGTCATTTACATCACTTGCATACGGGCAGAGGAGCCGCCCTTTCCCATTTCTTATACAATCTATTTCTTTTTCCAACAATCAGTCTTTATGTCTGTCACATACAGAAGCTTTCCACATCTCCCATCCCCTACATGCTTTCTCCATCTGTTGATGCTCGTTGGATTTTCACCAAAACCTACATCTGTTTATGAGCAAGGCACCACGCACCAAACTACTAAACACAGTTTAGCAAGTTGCATGTGGCTAATGTGCCATGCTTTAGCAAATCCATCTAATTTCATTTCAAGCAAACAAACTTTATCCGTCTTTTCCGTTCCTTCGGACAACTTTCTCTCATTTCCATTGACTATACTTCTTCTTCTTCTTCTTCTTCTTCTTCACTGACAAGTCTTGTCGAGGTAGCCGGTCCAGCTACCGGCAATGATGCCAACATGTAAATCTCCATGCAAGATGCTACATTGAAAAGTGATCTTGTTTCATTCTGACGCTTCAGTATCTTAGTTTTTTTTTTTTTTAGACCAACGTGGCTCAGTTCAAAAATGGGTTTTGGTTCATATTGTATATAAAAAAAAAACACAAGAGAAAAACACAATCATCTGTTTGGGTTTTCTGACATTGAATGATTCATCATGGCTGCCTCCCTGTAGCACTGTCTGTTTATTCTAACAGAGACAAAAGTAGATAAACCTGAACTGCAATCAGATTTTGAACAAAAGCCACTGACTGCGGAGAAGTCAAGGCGAAGTGGCCGGGTCATGACATCGGTCACTGAAGGAATGTACAAAAATAAGACTTATCTCCCGGGTGATCCGAAAAAAATCAGACTAACAAAGAAATCTGAACAGCTTTGGTTTTTTTTACACCTCATCTTTGCTGGTATTAGTTCTCTTTTGTCTTTTTCAACTTCTCCATATCGTAAAAGTCTCGTATGACTTCAGCTAAAAGAAGCTAAAACAGTGCTACTAAAAAAAGAGCTACAGCAAAAATTTAGATTATAAAAAATGTAAAACTTAAAATCTCTTCCCACTCCAAAACAGAAATGACTGTAAAATAATGCTTAAATACCAAGTCGAAAGTAAACAAAATTTGACACACCGCCTCTTTCTTCAACCAAGTTTGACAAACATTAATCCTACACGTGAATTTCTGTATTTGCCTCTTGTCAAGCGTTTCATTCCTACAGCTGACGGAAGCTGCGTGGGTCCCTTCAGAATACTGCTTCTCTGTGGTGTGCACCTCGGCCCCACACGGGGCGTACGGAGGGGTTACGGTATATAGCTGCCGATGGGGGAGAGTAACACAGAACACTGATGCATTATAAACGCACACCCACACACATAAATAGAAAAAGTCCAAGTGAGCAGGGAGGGAGCAGGTGGACATCGGCCATCGCTGCCCCTCATTGTTCTATGTGTCATCCCTCATTTTCAGTTGTGTATGCTTGTATGTACAAAATGACAAATTGTCCGACGGAGAAGTCTGTTGTCTCCCCCTGCCTCGGCTTCACACCATTGTCTCTTTCCTCTTCCCAAGAGAGCAGAGGGACCGCTTGTCCTTTTTGGTTTTGAGTGACGTCGGCGATGACAACGGGGAAGATTGTGTCAACGATGAAGTCGACGTCGAAGATGACGAGGAAGGTGAGTGGGAGGTGGGGGATGACGAGGTGGACGAGGCGGGGCTGTGGAGAGTCTCATTGATGCACGGTGAGTTGGGAGCAGACCGGCTGACTGCCTGCAGGCAGTTCTCATCCGTCTCCTCCATGTGGACAATGACGGAGACTGAGGACGGACGGCGCTTGGAGCGGACGTCGGCAGTGGCTGGTTCAGGCAGGGGCCGGTGGACGGAGATGGCTCCGCGAAGGCAGTTGAGCCACTGCTGCTTGTGGAAAACGTCATTCACCTGCAGTGTGTGGGACTGGCCATGTGTCGGGTCTTGGAAACGCACCCGGAAGATGTTTTTGGCTGCAGCGGCAAGCAAAGGGAAATGAAAAGTTTTTTATTAATTGACCACTTATTTATTAATCATTACTTCAGCTTAACTTGAATTTATAGTTTAAAACCTTCAGCATTTCATGAAAGGTCAGAGGTCAGCAGCTCATGTCTCACCTTTGTCTCCGTTGCCAAAGGCACCTCGGAAGGATCCGCCCATTCGGACATCGCCGTCCTGTAGGTCTTCTAGGATCAGGTCCTGGACCGGGATGGGCTGCCGGTACACCTGGTAGCACTGGCGCTCGTTCCGGGTCACAGGCCTCGTCAGAACCAACACCTCAGTGAACAGGAACACGTGCAGCTTCTGAAGGGAACAAGGAAAGGAGGGAGGGACCAAATGATTAGAATCAGATGGCTGAGATTTTATGTATAACCTAGCTGGTGTCTTCACACACACAGTCCATTCCCCACTGACAGCAGAGCAGATCACTATCATAGCAGAAAATCAGAGGATTAAGTCATAGCATTTGTCTGGAGGGTGAATGAAAAAACACAGGGCAGTTTATGGCTGAAGTCTTGCCTTATATGGGTGAAGCTTGTCACAATGCATGTACTGGTGGAGGCAGCCAAACCTTCTGTGTGTGTGTGTGTGGTGGTCTTTGTGCAAGTATGTGTGTGGTGTGTAAGAACAAGTCCATTTACCATTGAGGTGTACTCCAGTGTGTCTTATTTTGTGTGTCTGCGTGCTGTGCTCACCGTGCCGCTCTTATTACGCAACTCCCCGTGGCACAGCAGGCTCTTGCACTGGTCGATATGCGGGTCCCTCTGCCTGTCGTCCAGATACTCCAACTTGTCTATGTAGTACTGGCACTCCGACTCACCCTTCTTCATGTTAATGTCTGACAACACGTCCTGGATGATGCTGATCTGCACACACAACAATCAGGAATAAGATTAAAATCAATCGAATGCTTCTGTTTACTGCGGGCAGCTGAGTCAAGATATGTTAAATGAAAACACAGATCGGCTTGGATAACGAACAAACTGATAAGGTGGCATCCTGTCAGTTACTGAGGATACATCTGAGTACTGGATGAAACTTTCATCCTCCTGTCCAGGCAGAAACACACTGAAACTGGGAAGTCTCGACTGAATTTCAAATGGAATTTTCCTGATTTCAGGATCCAAGCAAGTAAATGTGTCCCGGAGTACAATAAAAGTACATTGACAAAAAAAGGGTTCTGGAGTGATTTGAAGATGAAAATGTGTAGCTATATATTTTTGATACCTGCAGGTGTACGTGTGTGTGGATGTCTGAAGACTCACCGCTTTCTCCAGGCTGGCTGAGTCAGGATGCTCTGGTGGTGTATGCCTCAGGATCTCCTTTAGCAGCAGAGGATACTTGACCAGGCGTGAGCGCGGGATGTCCAGGAAGCTCCACAGATCCAGCTTCCTGCTGAACGGCGACTCCAGGCAGCGCTGCAGGAAGTCCTGGACGCGCCGGTCCTGCTTCTTCTGGTCCAGAAGTGCCTTGGCAGCCAACTGGTTGCTGCAGTAGTCTCTGTAGGCATTCAGCCTGGGCAACTACAAGATAGGAGGTGAGGACAGGAATCAGCATTATGCTGCGGACAGGAAGTTAAAAAAAAATGCTCTAAAAAAATGAATTTTTTTGCAAGGTAGAAATGGGGAAGCATCTTTAGTGTTCATATTTGAGACAGGTCCACATACCCAGCTGACAACAATATCCCCAATCTCCCCCACGGTGCCGTCAGGCCCAGTGGCTTTGGCCAGCTTGGCCAGCAGGTCTTCATGTAAGGGGATGTAGGTGTCCAGGTTCCCGAAGATGTGGGTCAGCTCCTCCTCTGACATGATGGAGAGCTTCAACATGGGGTCATGGTATGCCTGTGTAAGTGTGGAGAGCCAAGAAATTGAGTCAAACAACGCGGCAACCAGATTCCATGTTGACACATAAAGAGTCGAGCTTGCAGAGGTGGGAGGACTAATAATAACTTTAAGAATAAGACGGAGATACAAAAAGACAGGGGTAACATTCCATTCTTTATATAGTCCCCAGCTTGCCTGTGCTGGAGGCTCTGCCAAACCCCTTTGATTTAATCTGTTTGCTTTACACGAGCTCCACAGAGGTTTAAAAGTACAAACCTTGCGTGCAAGCTGGAGGTCCTCAATCAGGTCCTGTTCTCCGCGAAACAGCTCGAATATGGCCTGAGAGGGAGGGGAAAAGGAGTAAATTAAAGACACATTCTTGCAGGACATGAAAAGAAAAACAGACAAAATAAAGCGCAGAACAGGATGTTATTACATTATTACAGCACCATTACACGAGAGAGCGCCGCTGAAGCCAAATTGCTGAGGTCTACCTCAGGCTTGACAGCGTCTACTTCCCCCCTCTATGTTTTACACTCGGCTGTTTATTGGCTTCTGACAGTTGGTTAAGATGTCTGACACGTAGGGGTGGAATGGAGGGCTGGGGCAGAGGGGCTCTGTAGTGTGTTAGCCTGTTATGTCAATGCTAGCTTCAAGCAGACTGGGAAATGTAAAGGCCACTGAGGGCAAGACGGCATACAGACGCACTTAGCTAAGTTAGCACAAATACCGCGGGGATGTGTAAAACTAACAGAGTCTGGAAGGGCTGGCTAGCAGATGTGAGGAGAGACAGAAGAACAGAGAAAAACAGTCTGGGGCTGAGTCAGACGTACAGGGCCTCTGGGTTTTAATGATATAGACTCAACAGACTGGCGGTACACTGATCCGTCTGGGTTTCTGATCTGAAGCCCACATTCATGTCCTGATCCGATTTTATCAGGAATACTTTGAGTGCAATTTCCTTGTCATGCAGATGTTCTTTTGTGAGTGAAGTTGGATTGCTGTGGCTCACCTCCTGCCTCTTGATCTCTTTGGTAGAGAATGTTCCCTTCTGATGTACATCTAGTGTCTCCGACCACAGCATGCTGTTCCTCCGCTTGGGCGGCGTGGGGGCCGCTGCCTTGCTGCAGGGCTTCTGGGGCATGCCCGGCGACTTGCCATCGCCTCGGAACGAGGCCTGCCGACAGGGAACAGAGAGCCAGCATTAATTGCCATGCAACAGGAAGATGCCTGGGTGAGACGTTGAGGAATCGGAGGAAAAAGTGCTGTGGCGTGTGTGTGGATGGGCTGACAGTTCCTCATCTGTAAACCTCAGTTCTGCAGATTTACTTTGAGGCTCACCTGGATGGTTTGGCCGAAGCGCCGGACGGCCCCGCTCTTTACCGGAGAGATGAGGTTGGCTAGCGACGTCACCCTGCCAAGCGGACGGACACGTTTGCTGCTGGGTTCCTGGGTAGAGGAGAGAGGGGAAGGAGAGATTAGTGGTGGATTTCGTCATATCCTGCATTAAATCTAGCACATGAAACCCCTAATGTGGCGAATCTGGAACAAAATGGTTCGAGACGCCCCAAGAAGCCAGGGTTTTCTGAAGGGGATGGTGAGAAATGGCACTCCCTCATGATGAATCTCATCATGTGTGGACTCATTAATCTTTATCCTCTGACCGATCCGCTCCCCACTTCTCAGCACTGGGAAACAGGAGGAGCTGGAGCTGAGTCTAGGCCGCAGACAGACTGGCGGGTCAGCAGAAAGACAGACCCGGAGAAGAGAGAGGGAGAGTGAGAGGGGTTTGCTGGGGTGGAGGTGTAGGAAGCAGCTGTTGGCTCCATCATGTGAGGAGTCGCAGAGCACAAAGACCCTCTCTGATGGTCTGGAGGGGAAGGGGCCTGGAGGCATGCCAGGAATGCACAAGACCCTGTTCTCAGCTGTTCTGCAGTGACTGTCTCGCTACCACCATCCTCGAACCCCCAATGCCACCCCGACATACCACCGAGCGACACAGCCTCTTGAAAAACAGCACAAGCCCTCCATGAGAGGGTCTGCTCTATTAATCACATGGTGGGGAGATAAACGCTTCCTTACCACCCCGGCTCTTTCAAGTCTCTCTCTCTCTCTCTGGGTGAGAGAAGTGCATGAGGCTGTATGGGGCAGTACGGCACCGTGTCACTTTAAACAGACCACCAGTGAGAGAGATTTGTGTGCGTGTGTGTGTTTGGTCATGAATACATGGTCATGAATACACGCTGGGTCTCTTTGCCCAGTTTCTCCCGTTTATACACGCTGGGAGGGGGTTCGGGGCATTCTGGCTGCGTGTCGGTACAAGCCCCCCGTGGCAGAGCCTTGCGTGAGAGCGGCATCGCACCTGGGCCAGGTGATA
>OMLC01066840.1:0-15194 GCA_900302585.1 Regalecus glesne | reverse complement strand
TAACGCTAACCAGGACTGCATGGTGACGATCATAAGCAAGGAGGATGTTGGTGACAGTGAGTACTCTGGGGAGGTATGACATATCTCTCTTTACTCTGCCATCTGCACACACAGTTGAATAATATTTACTGCTATGCACAAGGGTTTCATTTCCTTATGGTGAGTAAGTTGTGAACATTAGGCATTTGCATTTTTCTCTTTGCACTAACCACTTGGGTAAACTGTATGTTAATAATCCATTAATAATCTGAAGTGTTGTTATGACAGCTCATTCCACTGTGTCAATTTGTTACTTGTGTTTATTACATTATTTCAATGAACCAGTACATTTGTAAACTGAGCAATCTGTGGACATTCATTATTGGCAAGATAGCCACATTAGTTTCACAAGTTCTATCAGAAGTTAATCTTGTATTTCAATGTGTTTGAACATGTGTTGTGGTGAATCCAGACATGCATGATTTGATTCTTCCAGAAACATGTGGTTGAATCTGACTTTGTGCTTGTGTGTGCATGATGGCAAACACACACAGAAGTGAATGCCTGTTTACTTCACTTAAAGGCTCCAGATTGGCATTAACCAGATGGGATTATCAGATTCACACACGCCGCTAAACGACCTTTCCAGGTCCTCATCACTGTTGATCACAGAGAAAAGATTTGGTCTCATTCCCACACAAGAAAGGAACGCCGACCTCACCATATGATGGAGATGGGGAAATTGATCAATTTATTTAGTTCATCCCTTCTCTCTCTCTCTCTCTCTCTCAGGGCAACAGGCCATGGTGCTTAAATTTACCAATTCCTGTTCAACAAACAGCAAGTGCATCTTTCTTATCAACTGATGCTGTAAGTACAATAGTTTGTTTATCTTGCAAGGAAAATATGCTGTTCTGTTTTTTTTAATCCAGTCATGATAAAAACACAATACTAAATTGAAATTTAGTTCTGACCTCTCTGAGAATGAATGTTAAGTTTAAGCACAACATCCTAAATGTTTCAGACCTGGCCATTTTTTTAGGTCTAGATACACTTGTCTGGAAAGAGCTATTATATATACACTGTACATTGCACATATATGTATTCTGGTATGCTCTGTTGTGTCCATCTACCTTGGGCATGTATGTACGTAACCTGCTAACATTCATTTCAATATCTCTGATACCTTATTAATAAGAGGATTAGTGAAACTTTTAAGCCACCTGCTTATATTAAGTGTGCTGCAAGAGCTAATTAGTGCCTATTTCCTTATTTATTCATCAGCATTTACAGCTTCTCTTTGCAAAGCATTGCTGGGATATCCAATCATAACCCCTCCAGGGGCAATGTTTGAATTTAATGGCTTTTCAACTGTTCAGTCAGTGGACTGCATCCAAGTGCCAGAGGCAGGACTGGCTAGATACGGGATGGAAAGCAGCAGCACAGATTAGATGGCTGACTCACTGGACACTCAGGTGAATGTAATGAACTACCTGGTAGAGCTGAGAACCAGCAGTAATGAAGTTAACTGAGTAGCAGTTGAAGGACCACTGTTCAAAGGAATGAGAACATGGAGGGGGGGCCGGATGAAAATAATTTTCAGCCTTTCAGTAACCTTGGTACATTATTTTGAGGCCATGAAATTGTAAATCTAGAGGACATTCTTCATTGCTATTCTTAATACACCAGTCTTTCATCATATGGAAGTTGGTTTGGATGGGCAGTTGGTATGGGCAGCATAGCTCAGTGGGTAGAGCGGTCGTCTGGCAATCGGAAGGTTGCAAGATCGGTCCCCGGTCCGGCATACAGTATGTCGAGGTGTCCTTGAGCAATACACTGAATCCCTAACTGCTCCCCGAGTGCCAAATGTTGGCAGCTCACTGCTCTTATACAATAGGTTGGGTCAAAAATGCAGAGGAATCCAAATTTCTCCTTGCGGGACTGATAAGGGAATCATTATTAATATTATTATCATTATTATAATGATCATTGATCATAAATCATTTTCCCTTGCCATACTAACTCCATCAAAACATGTTAACAGGACATGACAGATTAACGGCGAGGCCATTTTAGCATTTTCTAGATAAGCCTCAGAAAGGACAGTATGCACCAAGAGGCATTATGTAAGAACCCAACTAGTTCTTGTTTCTCATGCATAGCTTAGATAATGACAACATCTCTGAATTCCATTCATATCCTCTTTACAAGGACACCAGAGACAACTAAGTTCACAACAGAGGGTCCCTTCTTGTGCTTCCAACTGATGTTTACGTTCCATTTTCAGCACGCATATTCCAGGTACCTATTTCATCCATCTTTTATCCGCAATACACATCTGCAGCTATTCTCAATCCTGATTTATACATGTTTTACAGCTGACAAAATATGCTGCAGATCAGTGTCAGTCATTGAACCAATGGAATATTTTAAAACAGAAGATGAAATAGCAAAGTCTGTGATGGCATCACAACACTAACCTGATAGCTTATTTAATCACAATAAATGGTAGATAAGCAGGGTTAACTATCAAGTGTCACATTGCACATTTGTCTGGTGAAACTTTGTGCTTCATATCACGTCTGGTTGGCTTTCATAAAGCACTTCAAAATATTTAGCAGACATGTCTTTCTCATGAGGACTTGTTCTGTCGTACAACATGCTGTGACAGAGTTTGGAACTAAGTCCATAACTGTTTGCTATATGAGACATCTTTGGGTAATCTATGCTAGAAGAAGGAAGTGTAGGGAATCTGTTACAAAATCTCACATTAATTTGACATGATTAAACTGATTATTCTCATCAGATTTAAATCATTAGGTGTTATGCAATGCACATTTGTTTATAATGTATATTTCATACACAAAACCAATTTAAGGGATGGCATAGCTCAGTGGGTAGAGCAGTCGCCTGGCAATTGGAGGGTTGCAGGATCGATCCCCGGTCCTTTATATAGCATGTCGAGGTGTCCTTGAGCAAGATACTTAACCCCTAACTGCTCCCCGAGTTGGCAGCTCACTGCTCCTATACAATAGGTTGGGTCAAAAATGCAGAGAATTCCAAATTTCCCCTCGCGGGACTGATAAGGGAATCATTATTATTATTATTATTATTATTATTATTATTATTATTATTTATGTAAGGCATAAACATCATTGAATAAGCAATGCAGAATAAGATCAAAAGTACCTTATTAAACTCTTTATACAAGGGGTTAAAACTCAACAATAACTAAATCTGAGTTCCTAATGTTATCTGCTGGTGTAAGAGTTTACACTAGCAGTATTGCTTGTGCACTTTGTTGTAGAACAGTCCATTTTTTTTCATTCACAATGGGAAACGTATGATGCAAAATGCTAATTTTCTGGCGATAGCTCAAATTATTCAATTATGTAAATGTACCTCAATTCCACATGGTTGAAGAAATCATGGGCCTTTAATTCTACAGTTTGCAAAAAAAATTCTATCCTGAGGCATCGACACAAGACTGCCGCCTGTCAAAGCTTATAAATGTTGAGGAGTACAAAGGAGTTACAGCTCAGTCATGCAACCCATGACGAACTGCCACTGGCCTGAGCACAACCAGAGACCCCCCTTTGTGGAAAATTCACAAACTATCTGTGCATAGGAGACCTTAGCGACAAAAAGGAGGAAAACCATATTTTTGGTTGGGCCAGTAGGAACCAAGTGATGCAGCTGCAGGTAACTTCAATGATGCTCATCTGACCTCAAGACCATCACAGTGCAAATGACCACTTTCTGATCAAAGATTGAGTTGGTTTCCTCCTGGGAATAATAGGGTCATGAGCACAAACATAGTTTTCCCCACTTTGTCACTGTGGAACCAGCATCCACCAATATCACAGAAGAAGAAACTTTATTAATTTGTCCTTCTATAACAAAGTTGGTTGTCTGCATTTAACCCATCCTATTGTATACCATTTATTGAGAGAAAGATTTCATCACTCATACAAGTGACCTCTTTAGTGTCAACTGATTGCAGGCATCCCCACCTTTATAAACTACACAGTGGATCAATGACTAGAAGTAACCATCAGTTTTGTATGCAAACTACTGTGACAATTAACTATAATTACAAATATAATGTGAACTATTCACAGAGGATTGGGGGATACATAAAATCACAGCATTACAAGATGGTGACGGATATACTCTGGGTCCCTCTTCAATTCAAAACTTGTATTTCCCTTTTCATAGCATCCTGTAATAATAGAATTTGTATTATTAAGATATGTTAAGACCCCGCGATCCAGTTTCGGATAAGCGGTTGACAATGGATGGATGGGTGGATTGATGTTAAGCGCAGTTTTGAGGCCCAGAAATGATAATTCTGTGCATGTAAAAAAATGCATGTAAAATGAGACTTCTGAGCCTTCCCTCTTTAGATTTGCTCAATCACTGCTTCATTTGTTGGGATGTTTTTGTTAACAGATGAGGAGGTCGAACTATTTGTGTTCAGTGACTCATCTTCTGAATGGATGTTTCAATTATTTTGGTGAGGGGCCACTGAAACAAATATGATATCTTGATATCTTGATGTCATGTGAATAGGAAGTCAGGACAATGAAATTGTAATGGCTAAAAAAGCACTGTGAGCATCTATTGGGGACATTAGCTTGTGCATTCTTCATCACTAGGCATATTTTGATCTTTCTCTATAAAATGGGGTTGATTACATATTCTTAACGATATGCACTGCATAATATGCAGAAGGTACAGAGAGTTGAGTTTTCCCAGGTTGGATCTGGACAAGACACCTGGGTTTGCGGCTGTAATGGAAAAGTCGTCTAATTTGCTATTGCCAGAGTGTCAAGAATTAACATTACTTCGGAATTTAGTTGGCTTCTTCTTTCACCTTGTTCTCTGTTTTTCGGGAGTCACCACAGTGGATCTTGTAGTTTCCATCAGTATCCTGTGAGGCCACAGCAGCAATGGTAGCTGTCGTTAACCTGGGCCTCAAATGATCCAGTATGGTCTTGTTAGTCCATTTGAGGATTCGGCAGAATTTTACATCGGACGCCTTTCATGACACAACCACTAACTCTGTGGACAGAAGTACGGTCTAAGTGCTGGATGCCATCTCATTATTCATGGACTGGCACCCATGCCTGTCACCAATAACTTAAATGAGTGATGAACAGTAAACAAATGAATAAAATACCTCTTTAGTTTGTTATGACAGCTGACACTTGATTAGCAAAAATAAAGGAATGTTAGCACCAACAAATGAGGGTATGTGAGTTATAAGTCACAATGGCGATGTGCACAACACACAATGCCATTAATTACAACAAATCTCCATTACATTTTTAAAGAATAATTGTTCACCTCTGACATGTTATTCAATATCTAATCCATGCTCCTTTCTGAGTGGGCCTCCCATGAGACCTGGGGGGGGCCAAATCCACAGAGTCCCTGCTAGGTGGTTTATAGCTAAACAAGAGGGGTGTTAATATGGCAGAAATATGCAGCTGTTTTATTAGAACCGTTGAAATGATATCAGGGGAGGAGGACAGGAAGGCCACATTGTTCATTTGGGCCAGAGGAATAAAAGTCTGGGGAGCCAGTTTTTCATCCTGTCTCATCACGCTGTGCAGCAGCAGGACCATAATAGCTGTGCTTAATGAGGGCGATGATATACCTCCACCAGTTTATTGGCAGGACCTGAATGCTTTCTCCACGTGGAAAACCATCACTCACTATAAAAGAAGCCCAGTATCTAAACACGAGCCAAATGTGTTGCACCTGTACTGCTGTGGGGGGAACATGACGTTCATACGGAGGTGGAAACAGGAGTGTAGTGTTCCCTTCCTGTCTTTATGTTACTCCACTGAGGGGAAATAACACTAGGATGACAAGTCTTAAGTGGCTGAACAAGCTAGAACCGATGTGGTATCATTTAGTAAGAGCACCACTAAACGCTTTCTCTTTCAAAACTATGTTTTCAATATGGCCTTTAAGTTCATTTGTGCATGTTAAGTTGCAATGCATGTTACAAACACTGGTGTTTTGCCCAATGAGCACTGAGATAGGCTTCAGTTCCCCGTTGCCTGACTTGGGATAAGCAGTTGACAATTAATGGATGGGTGGGTGGACACTGTGTGCAGGTAACTTCGGACATCATGTATCACATAGGACTCACCTAAGAGGAGGGGGGGTGACAAAGGCACAGATGATGGTGCCACATCCAGATGATTGAACGGATAATAGGAATATATCAGGTGAGAGAATATGATGACCCGCATTAACCATGTTTATAATGAACCGGTCTCTTTCCTGCTGACTCTTCTATTCCTCTGCCCCTCTCTATATTTTGCTGTTATTTAAGAGTGCATCTAACATCTTGAGTCTTCCATAGGCCCCGGTGGGAGTCCTCGCATGTGGAATCACTGTTCTATTTAGCTGTGTGCTTGGACAGCTTGTCAAATTCTCTTGCCTGGGAGATCACAGGTATAACCAGCTAATATTCATTATATTCCACTCCACAACTGATTACACAAGAGTGTGTGTGTATATACTCCTCAACTCTGAAATATCCCTTTCATAAACCCGGATATAATGTGATAATGTGTATATTTATCTATAATATGTAGGTTTATCTACATACATACTACCCTACCCACCCTACCAGGTATGACTTATCCAGCAACAATTCACCAAGCTGTCATTTAACTGTAATGTATAGCATAACAATAGAATGAATCAGTGGTGAATTCAGCGATCCATGGTAGCCTAGCAGTGCGGATAAATGCTCGAGAAATCGATGTGCTATGAGAATGAAACCCCTGATCCCATCTGTAATACTGCCTCGGCCTGCTCATTGCATTACGCAGATTCAGAATAACAATAGCTTTAAGTCGGTGATGAATTTGCAGTAACATTCAACTGCAAATGTGAAAATTAGATGAGACAAAAGTAATGGGGAAAAAGATTTTGCCCAGTCCCATAGACATGTTGATGCGACTCCCATTATGTACAAGTCACCGCATTGTTGGTTTTTGTATTTCATATTAAAATAAATCCTAAGGATTTGAAATTCACTGGCTATTCTGTTTCCAGAAAATCATTTCCAGAGGGAACCCCTGTGATCTTGGGTTTTAGCCCCAAGTCCAAATACGCCCTGGTTCTCCACAGTCTCCATCATCCTGAACTGTCAGCACTCTTCAAAGCTGTCATTTCGTGAGCTGCTTTTACATTTGTTCCACTTCATTTTGCCTCTGCCACACAGAGGGCACTTTTCATTACATCCTCTCTTTGACAGTGACCTGTGATTCATTTGCATGCATTACCCCCAACATACTGTGTTTGTTGCCACAGGTGTGTTTCATGGCTGTTTGAAGCCTTGGAAATTTCATAAATTCTAAAAATCACTAGTAGCTACATTATCGAATGGCTCCAAGTCAGTTGTTTCTTTTGTAAAATCTATTGTACAAAATTGCATTGTACCTTGTCAGTACAAAATTAGAGTATAGGATCAGATTTTTATGTCTGGGTCCGTTTCGCTATTGTTACTGAAAATATGGCATATACAGAAACGCTGAGTTGAACTGATTCACAAAGCTACCGTACATTCCTGATCTAGGGTTTGCACTCCATCATGGAGAAGACAGAGTCCAGAGAGATCTTGAGGCAGGTCAATCATTCCTATTTACTGTGAAGGAAGATAGACTTTCAATTACACCTCTTTATTGGAATGTAAATGATTATATTATGAACAGTACAGGTTTTTGCATCTAGTTTTGGAAGAAATATCAAAATCTACTGAGGGAAATGTTGCCTCCATAAAGGTTTGTCCCCATTTGTATAATAATGACATTGGATTACATGTATATGGTCCTTTATAGAGACACTGACCTGACGCCAGATTGAAGGTGTGCACTGAGCCACCACGGTCTCCATACTGCGCTGAAGCTCAATATATCTGCAGTACTTGTCATGTGTAATTTTGACTTGTATTACTCAATATAATGTCAAATAAGAATGAATGGCAGACAGGATCACAAAACCCTGTTCATTTCTGACACAGTTGAAAAATAAATGGGTGTGTATGTAGTCTGAGAGTCCTGAAATGGCAGCAACACCTTAGAGGTCTATAATGCTCAGAGTCATAATTCCTGACATTCTACACTTGTTAATAATAATGAGTTCCGGAAGGAGTGAGGTTAAAATAAGAAATGTGCTGACAGGTCTTTTAAGTTTTCACTCTTATTCAGCAGGCATGAAGACTTTTGCTCATATTGTTGGTGCTAGTTCATGCAGCACTCATTTGCATCTTTTGTGTGTGTGTGTGTGTGTGTGTGTGTGCGCACACACACACACACACACACACACATATATATATATACGTATACACATACATACATACACTCGCACACACATACACACGTAGGTATTTGCCCTATTTGTACCTATTTGTTATTGCTGTTACACCACAATTTGCCCCAGTGGGACTAATAAAGGAATACCTTATCTTATCTCTCTTAGGTACATGTAGAGAGACACTCCATTATGCTTCTTTTCTTTTTCATTGGATGAAAGGCCAGTGTCTGCATCCTCTGTGTTGATGATGCACACCACTGGTTTGTGGCAGCGTACGTCTGAGTGCAGATGCCAGAACACCTTGAGAAATAATCTCCACAGCTCATATTCTCTTAATAGATATGTCAGTGCAGTAGAGACGGGACAGGTGGCAGACAGGGATGCAAACTGTTTCACTGGATGAGGGCCACAAAAATTACATGCAAGCTGTTGTGTAGTGACAGTGAAGAACTGCCCGCTCCACACTCCAAACTCGCAGCGTCTTGCTAAAGGACTTGGCCATAAGAAGTTCTCCAATTTATTCTGCCTTTTCCACCCATGTTCATTGCTTTCTTGTACTGATTTAGTTTCGAATGGAGGAAAAAAAACCAACACATTCTGGTGATGAAATTTCAGGCCGCACATTGGTCTCTGTGGCAAGTTAATTATTTACCATAAAGACAAATGGCTGGCCACGCAGCAGATGTTCATCTGAGGAATGAGATAGTTCTATTGGATGTGTAGGGGAAAGAAAGTGGGAGAGAGAATAAAAGAGAGGAAAGTAGTTTATGGAAGCAAAATATCACCATTTGATTTTCATTTCAGGGCCATTGCCAAATGGTGATAATTGATAGCTGATTGCCTCCCACGATCCAGGACAACTGTTAGTGTCACACTGTAAGGATGTCCATTAAGGAAGGCATACATCCTCAACCAACCCATCGCAGAAGGTAATACATTTTATTCAATGCTATTAAGATGGTTGACTAATGGCTAAAAGAGAATATGTTGTGATAGTTGGCAGACTGGGAGAAGAATGGGGCCAGGTCCATACCATAGATTCAAAGAAGGAAAGCAATCTACATATGTGGCACGTCTTTCTGCAGATAGTTGTTGGTGTTGTGAAGCAATGTGTCTGGGTTTTCAACAGCTCTGTAATGCTGCTTTCATTCAGGAGTGAGGAAAAAAAAGAAAATGTACAGAATCTCTGTCAAAATCCCTCTCCTGTGTAATGAACACATATTTTACAAGTTTAACACCACAGTTGGCCTTTCCCCATAGGATTTAGTAGAAGGATCAGGCACCTGATTGAGGTCTCCAGGTTATTTCTTCAGCTAGTTGAGAGGAACGTTATCTAACATTGAAGCATCACAAGAGATGATATATATTATTATAATAATAACCAACATAACTGTATCTTAACTTTTGTGACGGGCAGGAAATTAAATTAGTAACTTCCTCCTGCTCCTCTTGGAACATGATGATTGTTGGATTCTTCATTAGGAATGATTTTGCTGAGCTATGTTGGATGTAAAGACATTTGAATTGAATTGAAACCATGAAGACGTGACAAAATCCTAGACCATTTGGAAGAAGATGCTAGTTTTGGAGCAGACTGAACACCCAAATAACATCAGACATGATGCCAGCAAGCATCATCATGCTATGGGGATTCATTTCAGCTGGAGGGCTGGAAAACCTGCTGCCGCTGAGGAAAAGATGGAGAGAGCGGAACATAGACAAATCCTTGAGGACCGTCTGTTGCAGTCATCAAGAGATCTGTTTTTAGGGTGAAGACTCATCTTCAAACCCAACAACACACTCAGAATAAGCAACAACTGGCTCTGGAGAGGAAGAATGATGTCCTGGAATGGCTCCGCCAAGCAGGCCCAGATGTAAAACCCACTGGAACATTGACCTGAACATTACTGCCTTGTTTAGCAGGAGCGCTGGAACAAATTTGCATGGAGGGATGTGGGATGAGTTTTAAATGGCCTATGCAAAGCTGCAGAGATGCCCTCAAGACTTATAACTAACTGTAAGTGCTGTCAAAGGTCTTGCTGTAGACAGGCATTGACTTGCTTCATGAATGTGTTGAATTCATGTCATGTCATGTGTCATGACATTGTCAACTGCCTATCTGAAGCTAGGTCATGGATCTGCTGGAGCCTGTCCCAGTGCTCTTTGGCAGGAGGCAGAGAAACAACCTGGACCGGTCACCTGACCGTCCCAGGGCAGGCATGGGGAATTAACCCCGAAAGCCCTGTCTGACGCCCCGCGGTGGGTTTGAACCTCTAAGCCTCTGGCTCATTAGTTCCTGAGGCGCATGTTCTATCCCTGAGCTACCACAGCCCCCAAGTCTTTTCAACATGTTTGAACCAAAGGATGTGCTGGGGACACTGAAGAAGTTCATCCACAAATGACTACTTACAGTGGATAACAGCGTAGCACCCGGTTGAATTAGAAAAGCGGAATGGACGTGTAACGTGCTGATTAAGGGCTCTGGTGATTTCAGTAAGCAGGTTTCTCCTCTGGCTCTTCAGCACAAATTAAAACAATTCATTCAACAGTGAAATGACGGTGACTGTCACTTTGAGAAATGACTCTTCACGTGTGCCCGCCCAAACAGTAATGGCCGTGTCTCCCTTTTAAGATGAAGTACTGGAATATGTGATTTTGTGCTTCTAACTTCTGTTTTTGTGAGTCGCTGGTCAAATGAACAGTCATGAGGGGCACTTGTGTCAGTCAGCAGCTGAGTTTAACATGATGCTTTGGATGAATACAAAATAAATGCCTTCCTCAAATTGACTGGATGAAGGTTGGGGCACACAACAATCAGCACGCAAACGGGCTGAGTGTAACCTATATATATATATATATCTATATCTATATACATAGTCACCCTATGTAAGGGCACATGGATAGCAAGTGAATGCAGTGCCTTGAGTGTACTGGTGAGGGAGTCTTTTCTGACACACGAGCTGTGGTAGACCAGGACCTTCATGCGTGATCCAAATGCTTGGAGGCTTCTCATTAATATAGATGGGGTTTTTATAGGACTGGCTGTTGGGCTAAATTATTCAGAGGGTTCAGAGAGACATATGGGCCAGCCCCCTTGGCAGAACAACTAGCTGAACGCATAAATACTACTGTGGGGCAGTCGGAGCAGAGGGGAGTGCAGGCGAAAGTGTATGTGAAGAGTAATGCCAGGCAACATGAACAGTCCTAAATCATGAGCCATTACAGCTTCTCTAGCGTGGCAGCAGGCACGCACACAAGCCTCATACAAACACAGAGCCATGCACGGGGTTTGCCTAACATGGTGGATAATTTGACAAAGCCTGACAATCCAGTACAGTGTGTGTGTGTGTGTGTGTGTACTGTATCAGAGCTATCCATGTGCTTTGAACACCCTGTTACGAGGAGTTCCTACAGTGCCGTGCTGTGTGCAGAGGATGAAGGTTTTCCATGGTTATCTGTGGCCCAGTGGAAGCACAGCTCACACCTTAAGGAAGACTGGGAAGGGAGGCCAGATGCAATGCTGAATGAGTGACAGATTCACTGAAAATCCTGCAGCTGGTCACCTAAAGCCCCTGTTACACACACACACACACACACTGGGCCATGGCCAGAATCTTACACACACTGGTCATGAGTCCCAGCCCGTTTGGAGCATGTTCTTCCACCCCACGAACATTTGAAGACTGCAGCATGGATTTCGGCATTGTGATGCATTCTTACCTGGGAGATGGTGTCGGTGCCGACACATGAATGAAACTGGGTCAGAATCCTACATCACAGAAGTCACATGCCTGATTGTGAAACCATTGAGTTGTGGTTGGGTTTTCCTGTTTTGAAGCTGCTCTCTGTCAAACGGATTGAGCAGAGGAGCACAACTGCACCATTTTTCAGGCTTTGCCCTAAATGACCTGACAAGTGCTGTACCAGTCATTACTCAAGTCCATCTCAGCCATCAGTCATCCTGAAGCTGCACATGGCATGACTGAGGGGTGGGTATGTGAGACGTGGCCATACAAAGGGAGAAGCTTTAGCTTAATGAAGACATATGACTTAGTGAGCACCTTCCAGCCCAAACGGCATAAAGATGTAAAGGGTACATGGAGAATAGGTTTTTGAACGTATTTGAATAAGACGAGTGTCGTAGTCGGGCCGCCGTAGCTCAAGGGCAGAGCACACAGTGTTAATGAGCCAGAGGGTTCGAGGCCACCGCAGGGCGTCTGGGAGGGCATCCAGCCTTAACCCCCCACACTTGCCCTGAGATGGAGTGGTGAGCTGTCCAGGGTGTTTCCCCAACTCTTGTTCAATTAGCTCTAGGATAGGCTCCAGCATGGCCTTGGCCCAACTCCAGTTAAGCTGTTGGCATGGGACGGGTGGATGCAGTCTAGTGGTTTCTTGTTTTGAGTATGTGGGTCAGGCAGAGGACCCTCTGAGGGGGGCTATGGCAGGGCCCATCTTTCATAGCACTGACCATTCTGGCTTCATGACGTCTATTCAACTACAGCGCCCCTCCTTACCGTTGCCATTCTACATGATTTATAAATGATCTGATAGGATTCGTTTCCTCCAATGGTCTGTTGGTAAGAGCCCTCGTGTGCTCTGAACAGGTGACCTGTGTTCAGTGTTGACAGATCTTCGTGTGTGTGTGTGTGTGTGTGTGTGTGTGTGTGTTTGTGTGTGTGTGTGTGTGTGTGTGTAACTGGTTACATGCATGTCACATGGTGAAAGCCCTTAACTGTCTGTACTACAGGTTCGTACTGCCCTGATTCTGACCTTAGCCCCAAGCCTAAACCAGCCCTTTCAGAAGTGGGGATGGGTGTGTTGTCACTCTGAAGGTTAAAAACTCAAGTTGGTCCTCACAAAGATAGGATGTGTGTTAACTTATCTGGAGGGGAATGCAGAGAGTCCTCCTGTTCAGCTCCATTATGTCCTCCTGTCAGTGTTGGCAGACTGTCATGGCTCTGTGGGGTGACTAATGTACAGATTATTCCATCTCTCGGGTGTTGATAGGAGGGACATACTGCACTGAAACCTGATCGTGTCTGTGTACAGGTGTAGCCGCTCAGTAACTCTGTGTGACAGCTGTTATTTGACACTATTCCCCTGTATTATTGTTGTTGTTACTATTATTTATTATCATCATTATTATCATTATTATTATTATTATCACCTGCACAAGCACAGGCTCCAGGAAATGAGAAGGCAGATGTCGTGGGTTTGATTCTATTGCGGGGTGTCAGAAAACCCCCAAGCTCCATCTAGGTCCATATCCACCCCACAACATGAGAACTACTGGTGGCACATAAAAACAGCCCACGTTTGTGTTATAATGATAATAATAATAATAATAATACTTTATTATCAGGCTCACTTTTGTCTGCAGTCCCAAGCAATTAAGGGTTCAGTGTCTTGCTCATGAGCACTTTTCACGCTCTCTGAAGGTACCAAGAATCAAGCCACTAATCTTCCAGCTGATAGATGAGCTCCCTACCTCCTGAGCTATGCAACCCCCTTATGTTGTGCTTGACGATGACGTTGCTGAATTGGCAGTCCCTGCACAGTGGACACGTGTCGAGTATAAATGGTAACTGGACTTGTTCTTATTGTGCTTTTCTAGTCTAGCGGCCATTCAAAACGCTTTACAAAGAATGCCTCTGCTCACAAGTTGGCACGCGCAGTGATGACGCTGACCGTGGTGTCTGCTGGTATACACCAGAAATCTGCAGTGGGGAGATCCTCCAGTTTCCGTCTGGTCACCCTAAGCAACCTGACCCTGCTGTACTGGAGGACTTTGGTAAACGTTGACTGTGCTGATGCATTATCTGAAGAGTGCAAATATCTTCATTATCACGTGGTTCTGTTATTGACATCCCTATTGAACAAGGGGTCAGCGGCTCTCGGCTCGGAGCTGAGCAGACTTGTCTGTTTTATTGAAGAGGGGACCCGGAGCCACGCTGATGGAATATTCATCTTCTTCCGTAAGGTCTCATTATGCTGCCCTGTGGTTTGTTAAGTTTATTTGAGGTCCACAAAAGACTCCTATTATCCATAATGAATTTTTGCCTGAGTGATTTAAATTGCTTATAGTGGAGATGTGCCCATTTGAATTTCCATCATCAGATTGTATTAGTGTGGAATTTCCTCATCTCGTTGTTTGATGAAGCATGTTAACAGAATGCTTAACATGTTGGGAGTGATCATGACATGGTGAAACTTGTTAACACGTGTCGCGCTCTCCCCACTACTCAATACCAACCCCGCAGAGCACCTTCAGTGTGCAGCAGTTCCACCCAGCTTTGGTCCAGTGATTCCAACAGTACTTTCATGTCTCTCTGTTGACGGTCCCCGGTCCTTACTTTAAGACTAGAGGGGTCGTGGTAGCTCAGGGTGACAGTGTGCTTTTGGAACTAACAAGCCAGAGACTGCCGGTTGAACCCACCATAGGGCATCAGGTGGGGTGTTCGGCCTTAATCCCCCACACCTGCCCTGGGGTGGACTGGTGACCTGTCCTGGGTGTTTCTCCACCTTCAGCTCCTGATGTGTGTGTTCTACCACTCGGCTACCGAGGCCCCATATCAGCCATTAAGTGGGCTGTTACAGTCTTACTGGTCCTTTTTTAACCATGGGTGCCATAGATTGTTGTTGTTGACAGTGTTAACACGCAAAATAAGGTAACCTCTGGTGTCTATGACCTGACAGTTAATTGCTAGCTAACCACGATGCTAACTTAACCCCTGGCTCACACGTCTGTCATCAGTGTTAATACACCAGGCCTCAGACCTTATGTCAAAGTCCATATAACACACGTTTCATCTCAGAGACGCTGAGGGTTACCTTGAGAATCTGTAAACACACACACGCATATACATGTAAATGTG
>OMLC01066838.1:0-15305 GCA_900302585.1 Regalecus glesne | reverse complement strand
GCCTCCCATCTCCCCGACTCTCTCCAAGCCACTGACAAGGAATGACTGCTCATGTTGTTGGATATTTTAATTATTTATTCTACATAACTTGTTTGCTCCATCTACTGGTCGGTCATATATATACCAAGTTTCGTTGAAGTCTTTGCTTGACAGATCTCCATAATGATAGGGTCTAGAAAAGAAGCTGTATATAACAAACTCTTGCTGATGAATGCATATCAAAGACTTGGGTTGAGTAAATTTCTCCTACTAAGTTTATGGAAACTGTTTTTGGCTGAAGTTTCAATTGACACAAATAACCGAGGATTAGAAAAACGTCTTTTCAGGCTCAATAATCCAGGCAGTTGACAAAGTCAAAATGGTTGTATCAGGCATCTGGACATAGGTTTAAAACAAAACCGGAGATGCTCCAACATTCATCTGAACGTCATCCTCAGCTCTCAGTTCCGAATGTGACCCACCCAGCTCCCTTTATAGGGACAGAGATGTAAATAACCGAGGATTTCAAGCCTGAATTATTTATTGAAGCCAGGTGACAAATCGGATCACGTTCTGGTTGCTTTTACTGTATTCCACTGTAATCTGGTGCTCTCAGTCAAATTGAAGGATGTGAATTTTATAGCTGCATCCTCATCTGAGTTTACCATTAACTAGCTGGACAGAAAAAAAGAGACCACCAGAGGCCTGTTGTGAGCCCAACTGGATTCCACAATCAGGCTGAGACGAACTAGCTCACCTCAACTCATGTTACGTGATCGAAGTGATACTACAGTATCAAGGCATCAACTGGGTTAATCAATACCGATTAAGGCACATTTTTAAATCTGCTGATCCGTACCTGACTCCATAATTAATCAAGAAAGAAACATTGATTTCTTTATCGTGTATAATTGTGGTAGTTCCCCAAATATTGTCTCTTTATCGAACACCCTGCTAATTTAGGCAGAATAGTGCCAACATGGAAGAGGCTTCTCTTTTTATTCACGTTGGCATTGTTTCGCCTAAATCTGAGTGTGACGACTCTGATGTAAATCTCTGTCCCTTACAAGGGACTTAAGTAGCTCACATTCTTGACTCAGAGCAGAAGATGATATTCAGATGAATGCTGAAACATCTTCCTGTTTTTTAAAATCTACAGTCTGACCTGATTCAAACTGTCTTGACTTTTGACTGCCTGGATACTGACCATGAAAAGATGCTTTTCTATCTGTCTAGCTTTGATTTTAGGACCAAGTGATGCCATCCTGCATCCATGTGTAAAGTACATTGAAATAATGAGTTTAGGACTAGCGCCATCTCACACACCACACAGACACACACACACACCAGCTGGAAGTGAACAGTAGCTGTCAGAAGAAAAGGGATCATGGATTATGGATCACATTTATACAGGGATAAATCTCGATACCTAAAGCACTTCACCGTGAAGGAGGGAAACTCACCTCAACCACCACCACTGTGTAGCACCTGCTTGGGCAATGCCCAGCAGCCATTTTGTGCCAGGATACTCACCACACACCAGCTTGAAGTGGCGAGAGAGGAAATCATAGAGCCCATTACACTAGGGGAGGATTATTTGGCCGAATGGAGACCACGTTGAGAGTTTGCTGAGCCATCGGGGACCCTCCTACTCTTTGCAATAGGTGACCTTGGGGCCTTTAATGACCTCGGTGACTCTGAATCTCAGTTTACAATCTCATCCAAAGGACGGCATCTCTTACAGCACGGCGTCATCGTCACTGCAGACAATCTTGACTGTGCTGGTGTTCTGTTCAGTCAGGAACAGGGAGAAGACTCTCCCTTATCGGCCCATCAATACCACTTCAAGCACCGACTTGGTTTTCCCATGGGGGGTCCCATCCATGCTCTATCCAAGCCCATACCTGCTCGGTGTCCATCATTTGACAAAGGCAGGGGTACATTTTGGGACACGTTCTGGCTGTAATGTCACCAGTTGGATGTTTTTAGTGTTCTAGTTCCACAGGAATGGAGCATAAACACTGCAGGACCACAGCTGCAGCTACTAAAATTACAGGTAATTTAGGTTTGCCAATGAGGCAAGCGGTGATAAAACTATTGACAACTTTTAGTGGATGTTCTTTGCCACACTTTAATTGATAAAACCCATTGTTAATTTCATTAGCTGCTGCTTTGTTTATCCTGCTATGCTCTCATCACACATAGATGGTTTTTCATATGCAGATGCTGGCAAACTCAGAAACTTGGCATAGGGTCTTGTTGCTCTCAAAAGGGACAGAAAACCTAACGCACAGATGCATAGTAGGTTGATATCTTGTAATTCTGAGAAAGTGAGAGAAAAGTTCAGTTATGTTTGATCATTTATGAGCACACCGTCACTGTTTTTGGATGGCTGTTGTGATGCCAGAAGTGGGCACCGTGTACACCAACTGATTCAGTCACATGGAGGACTAAATTCCGTGGAACTGAATGGTGTAGAGTTGGGTTGGAATAAATACCCTGTGTTCACATGGCTGTCTAGAGCTAAGCATTGAGTGAGAGGTCTGTTTTATGTTGTGGTGGTGGACACAGACTCAGATGGAGCTCAGAGGGATTAAGGCTTGATGCCCTTCCTGACGCTCCGCATTGAGCTTGAACCGGCTGCCGTTGGCTCATCAGTTTCGAAGACAAACAAGCAGTCTAAGCTCACATTGCACAGAATAAACAACCAGTTGCTGCACGTATCCATGGCCAGGCTATGATCCAACATGGCGGCAGTGAGAAAGTCAACGTGACCGATGGGAATAATGGATAGCTACTGTATGACAATAAGCTGCAATATGAATGAAAACACCCCTCATGCTTATGGATAGAAGTGGTCATCATGTCAACTTCAGTAGCTTTTAAATGCCGAATCCCAAGTTTGCAGGATTGCATGTGGACAAAACGGCTGCAAACCCATCCTACACCTGTAGCTGTCTGATTCTCCCTGTGCCCCTGCAGCTGACATGCCTCAGACACAAGATAACAGCAAGCAATCATTTTAAATGTACAGTTGTGTTAAAACTTCAAAACGGAGGCGGAACAAAAATATCAGCCTGGAAAACATCAGAAAGACTCACAGCTTTTGATGAATTTTTAAAAGACCACACTTTAACCTTGTCAGTTGCAACACAACAGCCCCGGAGTGGACCACGTGTTCACTCCCCCACTCCTCCCACCCCCCCCAAAAAGTAAAAATCAATAAGTCATTTTTGAAAAGTCAGAAAACAAGCAGTGTTGATGTTTCACACACCCACAGACATGTGCATTCATCTGCCAACACTGCAAGTATGACGGCCTACCAGAGCACCTTGTCAAAAAAAGAAAGAGCCACTCAGTGAGGTTTAATCACACGGGGAGCTTTTGTCTCCACAACATCAACAACGATCTACTGATGTGGTGAATCAGGTTTGAAGTGCGAGTAAGAAGTGTAGAGGGTTTGGGTTCCCCTTGATGTAGCAGCACAAGTTGTGGCTGTACCCTCGGGTGTCGGGTTTGGGGTGACCCTGTGGAAGCTCCAGAAGGATGCAAGCTCCTTCCCTAATCCATCATCAGCAGAACCGGTGGCCATCTTCATTAGTAACGTCGGATCTTATTTGTTTAAACACTGCATTATGAATGTTTGAGTTATGCGCTCAAAGTATATTTGAACAGACGGATAAGTATTTAATCAAATGTACGTACGTTAGAGCAATATATTCTAAGGGGGCGACATAGATCAGGGATTAGTGTGGTCATCTAGTAGTTGGGTGATTGGTGGTCTGATAACCGGCTCCTTCAGAAAGTGTGTTTGAGTGTCCGTGAGCTAGACACTGAACCCCTAATTCCTTGTGACAACAGGTGGAAATTAGGCTGGTGACCATTTTTCAAATGTATTTTATTTTAAAGTCCTTTATCAGTCCCGCAATGGGAAATGAACAATTCTCTGCATTTTGATCCATCCTATAATGCATAGGAGCAGTGAGCAGCCACCATGTGGTACTCGGAGCAGGTAGGGGGTTCAGTGTCTTGCTGAAGGACACCTTGATACGCTTTCTTCAGGACAGAGGATCGAACCTGCAACCTTCTTATCACCAGACAACCACTCTACCTGCTGAGCTATGCTGACCTGCAACTGCTAAATCTGGCATATTCACATTCTAAATGTTCTTTAATATACACTGTCCTTATGAAGTATATTATTATTATTATTATTATTATAAGCAAAAATGGAAAAACAACTACTGTCAAATTGACAACTTGGCTTAGGGATGTGTGGTATTCAGCACTACCATCCATCCATCATTCGTCCATCCAATCAATCCATGATAGTTGGAGCATGTGATGCAGGACAAATCTCCACATGAACAAAGTTATCTTATCTGAACAAAGGTCTTAAGTGTGAACAAAATGGAATCTCCTCACCAGACTGAACAGTCTACAGCAACTATACCACAGCACTAGAGTTGGCAATGACAGAACCACACAACAACCCCTGATATGGTGGTAGGAAAGATGACTGTCACCTATGACAAGTTGAAGAGTGAGTACTGATCATCCATTTCAGTGTGGAAAATTACTCCCCGCAGCTTTTCTTCATTCAGTCATATTTGGCTCATTTCTTCTCTAAACAATAAAACTGAATGGATGGCAAACTCAAGAGGAGTCAACAGCCAGGTTATTGCTTTCCCCCTTGCTTACTAAGCAGTGGCTGATGCTTTAAGCCTGTGTAGGCGTCAGTTTGAAAGATTTGCACATGCACGTTAGACAGGGTGTACCTTGTCAGATTGACTGCTTGTGTCTCCCACTTTCTTAGGAACAAGTCAAATTGCCTTCATTTTTGGGATCTTTTGAGAGTTTTAGGGATTGGCGTCTGGATTACACCTGCAAAGGAATGTGAGTTGCATGTTGATGCAATACTGAAGAGGATGGAGCAGCTTGAAGCCCCGAGGCTTTGGTAGACACAACGCACTGCCCTCCAGAGCATCGCCACAGCCGCAATGAGTTTCAGACCGGAGATGTTAGGTTACCCAATGAGCACTGGGATAGACTCCAGCATGACCCCATGATCTGACTGGATGGGTGGATGGATGGCTTAACTTATCACATGTGGCTTTATGGTTAACGACAATGCTGCTCACCTGCCCAACAGAAGCATGGCGAGCTTTGCATCTGTTCCCTTTACTTTTTATGGAACCACTCTCTAGAAAGATAATTTATTCTACTTTTGAAGGAACATTTGTCAAGGCTTCGTTTTCTTTGTGCCTGAATGAAAGCTTTTTTTGGATTCTTTAGAGATATATTGCAAAGCTACTTCTACAAAATTGAAAAGTGAAACCCCGGAGGTGTGAAGAGCTGCAGTTTTGTGGGAGAACATTGTCAAGTCGATTTTATTTGTTTAGCCCATTATCTGGAATTACAAATGTGCCTTGGTAGGCTTCACACTAACACAGCATTCTGTCCTAAGACCCTCGCATCGGATAAGGAACAACTCGCTTAAAATCCCTTTAATGGAGAGAAAAGAATTAAGAAACTTCTGGTAGAGCAACAGAGGAGCGATCTCTCATCCAGACAGACAGACGTGTAATGGATGTTGTGTATACGAACAAAACAATTTACAGAACAAAACACTGAGAGAATAACGGAACCATAGTGGAATTACAAGATATATGAAGAGCATGGTGAATGAATCGGAAGAAACTGAAGGAATTCATTGCATTTCTAAAGCACAGGGAGTCCTGCACTGATTTATTTACCTGAAGAATCATTCCGGGCTGAACCGCAGGCTTTGAAAGCCACAGCGTTCAGCACCTGGCAAAGCTGCTGTTTTACAGTTGGTATAGATTGATAACAATCGAGCCAATTAGCTGGACCAGTAACATTAGACCATGACAGCATCCTGCTCCCCTGAGTTGGGCCAAATACAATCACTCATCTTGAGGGAGAATGGACTGGAGGAAATATGTCAACATTTTATTCAAAGAAACTGCAATGATGGGATGGTACCTATGATGGACCACAGATCACCTCAGTGGGATTGTTTTCCATACTCGCTCCACCTACATATGCTCCTTGGTTAAGACACGATGCTGACTGTGTAGAGATGATGAGATGCCACCATCTTTGACTTGCTGTAGGTGATTCAAATTTCTCTCGTGGAGATGTTCTTGAATGATGCTTTTTTTTCTGGACAGCAAAAGATTAAATGTCGGCTGTCACTCGAAAAGAAACGATGAAAGATTAACATTAGATTAAGGGATGTCCGTCCTCACACCCCATGGTGGGCTCAAACCCACAACATCTGTCTCATCAGTTCCCACACAGGCCACGGTATCCGTGGAAGGAAGGGTATCCGGCCTTAATTCTCCAAACCCCATCTACGTCCACATCCACCCCCACAACATGGGGACTAATCATGATATGTAAAAGCAGACCTCTTCAATCTCATGCCAAGCAAAATATCATTAACATTTTGTTGTTTTTGATCCCAAATCTAAAACCGTTGCTGGTTTTGGGTGTGGTTTTATTTGTTGGTGGGTTTTTTGTGTGTTTTTCTTTTTCCTTTTTTAGCCATTCAAATCTCATGTTTCCATGGCAGGATGACACGGCGATTAAGCCTCGGTGCTCATGCAACGTGTGACGCCACACTGAGCGATCGCGACAGCAACAGCCCTGGAAGACGGTCATTAACACGCTAATTAGCTGACAACATGTGTGGTGTTTTTTCCCTAATGGAGCCTCTTTAATCTTGTTATTAGTCACCTAATTAACAAAAGGAAGCAGGGTGTTACTTAATCAGTCTGGAAACGACCCCGCGGCAGGGTGCTCGCCCCCACAGGACACAGGCCTGGTAAGGTACTGCCAGGCCCTCCAATCCATCTGATACCACCTCTCTCTGCATGCTGCTCTGGCTGCCTCTTGCTCAGCTGCATGCGTGTTGAAGATGAACAGTGTTACAGTCTCGCCGTCTCCCACCGCTTCCCTCAGGCGAGGGAAAATAAAGTCTCTAAATCCGACATGTCTCGGTGCTTCAACCAAAGGCCTCTTAGCTGCTTCTCAATTCAAAAAGCACCGTACACATGCCCCCTCACCCAGCTAACCGAGCAGATCGTGTTGTCTAGCATACCATTAGTAAACCAGTGTCGAGAGAAAGGGTGTCTTAATTTGAAGTCAATAACAAAAACTGTTTGTGCCCTTACCTTAGGCTGAGTGAGGAGGAGTAGTAGTACAGGAGATAAAGACCACTGTGGCGGCTCACTGACGAATAGCTGGGAATGGAGCAGACTTGTAGCCAGCATCCACACTGAGTAGCTGTTTCGCTGCAGGCCTCCATGGGCAGCACCATGCATTATTCAGCTGCATCCATTCCATCTCTCTTTAAGACCGCATCATCAAATGCAACTTAATTTCTATGAAGTAGGCAATTGAGCTTTGTGTAACAAAGCATCAAACTTTAATTCAGCGCATCAAAATTGATGCTTTCAAGTGACATTACACAGCATTATGGAGCTCATACGTAGCATGTTAGCTTAACAAGACTTAATGTATGAACTGACCTATTAAAGCTGAAATGCAGGAGTCTACTCTCTGAATAGTTATTATATCCAGTTGGACCATAGAGTAAGCTTACATAATACTAACTAGAGCCTTTACCATGGTTGAAGACCCACTCCATCCATCCATCCATCATCAACCACTTATCCGAAGTTGGACCCCTGGGTCATGCTGAAGCCTATCTCAGCTCTCATTGGGTGAAAGGTGAGGAAATGGGGTACCTTGGTCAAGGATGCTTGGACATACTTTGTTTCCTTGCCTTTCACCAAGGTGAGTGCTAGGATAGGCTCCAGGATGACTCCGCAACCCAACTTCAGACAAGCCGTTGATGATGGAGGATGGATGGATCTATTAAAGATATCGACTAAATCTGACCAGCTGAAGTCCTTAACTGATCAGCAATATGATGCTCGAGGCACAAAAGATGATACAAGGTAGTGAGGCTGTGCAAATACTGTGCACGTATTTGTCGTTGTGTGGAGTGAGTAGCAGAGGTAGCTGTGTGCCCGTGCTGAAAGGAGATGTTTGTGAGAAAATGGCTGTGTAGATGAGATGGCACACAGTGATAGGGTTGTGATAAGATTAAGACAAAGGCCTTGTTCAGACTGTAGGGAAATTGTATTTATTTCTCAAATCAGATACTCAAGACAGACTTTCTGCACTCACAAATGGCTGAATGGGTTCATCTGGACACAAAGGTTATTGAGAGAAATGTTTCGTCCCTCATCTACGTGACCTCCTCAGTCTCCCCCACCTTTATAAACACCCTTGTTTAGCCATCGTCTTTGTGTTGGGTGCGACCAGATTGTTGTGTCTCTGGCTCGTTCCATCCGGACTGGCCCTCTAGCTGCTATTGTAGCAGCAAACCAGGCTCAGCATCCCTGGTGAGTCGGCAGCTGCCAACGCTGAAGTCCAGGGAGCAGTAAACTAACCTGGAATTCTCAGCTTGTCTGAGTCGGGGCATGTGGTTGAGGAGATTCTACCAAAGGGTCTCTGAACCATCCACGGCAACCAGGTCCAACTCTGATTGTCTTGGCTATGCCGTGCCACTGGGTACAAATTGGGCTGGCTGAGAGAGCGAATTTGACACCGCGCAAATCTCCCCCACTGAAATCCGAAATCTCTGTGCGAGTCATGGCACCTTGCTACTGAAGACGTGCCATGGTTATCATCAACCATGATGGTCACGGGAGGCATCTAGTTTGAATGCCTGTAAACCAGAGACCAGATCAAAATGGAAGGAAAGGATCATGTCGGCATTTTTCCATCCATCCATCCATCTATCACCAAGCATTATTTTCCAAATTCGGGTCATGGGCCCTTGCTAGAAACTCATAAAGTGAGAGTTGAATAAACACCTTGGAGAAGCCTTTACTCCATCTTAGAGGTTGAGCACTTCGGGGTTCAGTGTCTTGCTCAAGGACCAGGGATTGAACCTCTATTCTTCCTACTTATAGACAACCGCCCTACATCCTAAGCTATGCTGTCTTAACCACCCATCGCCAAAAGATTTTTTAAAAATTGAACTTCAGACTCGGCTTGTGAAATGTTAATTTATCTTCAGCATGGGTGTGAAGACGTTTAGGGATTAAATGAATGTCTGATCAGTGTCGATACACCCATCCCCCTTCCCATCCTGTCTTTCAACTGCAGCCTCGCCGTGCGCCGACGCCCGTCTCACAGCGGAGTTAATTCTCACATCTTCTCTTTTGAAGCACCGAGAGTGGTGTTGCTCCATGATGTCTTCCACATAGTCTAAGGCACAGCTGTCATGGAACTGCCATGCTGCTCGGTGAGCAGTCGTTGTTCAGGCACATTCACAATTGACAGGTGTCTGACACAACACATTACTGTGGGAAGAGGACGGGGACCGCAGTACTCAAACGCTCTCGGTTGTGCCGACAGCCCTGCCAACGTGTTATTTATCCCTGCGTCAGATTTTCCAGTGCACCTGTTCATCTGCCCCCCTTCCAATCTCCGTCTTTCCTATCCAATAAATCTCTTTAAGTTTGAGTTACAGAATTGAGGGTGTTGACAGAGCAGTGCAGCATGTGGAACGGTGCCTCCGGCAAGATATAAAAGCATCTTCTCATCAGAGATGGTTCCCTATTCAGGCTTTTCTGGGCATTGTTCATTCAATTACACAGTTAAAGATAATTTTTCCCACTCATCACCAAATTATTCTCCGAGGTTTGAATTTTACTTTGTCAAGCTCTTGAAAAGTAAGGGAACATTTTTCATGAGGATGAACGGAAGCTATTTTCTAACAGGTCCCCGTTAAGCCATATTTGGCTGAGAAGGCGACGGCTCTGTGGGAGTGCTCTCCGTAGAGCTCGGTTTGTACCCATTGGTCAAGTGCGGCATCGCTTTCGGCCTTCCGCGTGTTATTGAAAACTCTGAGTTTATTATGGATCCAGGCAGTCTGCTAGACCTGAGAGCCATTAGCATGCAAACATAGGTAGAAAGAAACCTGGGTTGACCAGCTGCTGTCTGCAGACTGGCGATCTTATTAAGACATAGATTCCAGTCAATGCGAAGAGCATCCTTCTCCCAGCCAAGATTTGCTCAGAGACCTTCAAAGGCCCTCTGCAAAGACACCGTGGATGAACTGTTGATAAAATGGAAGGTTTCTGCAGAAGTCAGAACACAGTTAGGGGCTGATCTAATGGGAAAATTATGAACTACTGCCTTCTATCAACAATGTTGATAGGGAGGGGGGTGGCTAAAGGGCACACCCCCATAACATGGGGACCAGTCACGACACATGAAAACAGACCCCTCTGCTGTAGAATCACAGTTTTGGACGTCTTCTTCTATTGCACCGAGTGTATTCAGGATCTCTGCTGTTATAAATTCCCTGTTTGAATGTGTTGAGAGCATCATAGTGATTTAGGAGCTGTACCGTTTGCGTTAAGGAGCTGGAACAATGTGGCTGATAACGCTGACGGTGACAAACCAGCTGCAGATGCTAATGGTTGCTGGAACGAGCCACAGTCGATCATGTGAAGCGAGGTTAAGAGTTTCATTATTTCGGGAATTCCACAACTCCTGTTAGTTTGTAGCTTCAGATTTTCTTTAGGCCGTCCAGAAAATCCAGAACAATGGGATCTGGATGGTGAAAGGTTCACACAGGTTTAGCAACCTGCGGTCTGTCGTGCTGCATGTGTGTCTTCACTTCTGTTCTCACATTGTGAATAAGTGTACACTTGGAGAAATCCTCTCACACTGTACACCACAGTGGCTTCTCCAAGTCACAGTGACCAGGGCCATGGCAGTAGCACGAACAGCTAAGGCGTGTTTTTCACAGGCGTCCAATAGCCCCAAGCTCATCAGTGCCATCAGCCTTAATAAATCACTTTCAGGGTTTACTTCCATAATCTCCTTCCAACATTTTGTGATTTGAAAAGGGTAACTCCTAAAAATATTTAGGCAATGAAGCGGAGGTGCAGAAAAGTTTGACCCACCCATTCCCTCCGCTTATTCACACAAAATACCCATCGTGTGAGGAGTAGGAAGGGATTATTCTGAAAGTGTATTATCCCATTCTGTGCTAAGAGGAATCGGACCACTAAGAGTCTTTGACATCTTTGGAAGAATTGACACATTTAGAAATAAAAATTACTTTTGTGGTCCACCTTAATGAGGTGGTCCTATTTGAGATCATATGATTAGAATGTATAGAATGTGTCATCCCGTGTCATTGTCAACTGCTTGTCTGAAATCGAGTCATGGGATCATGCTCGAGCCTGGACAAGTCACCACTGCATCTCAGAGTTTAAGCTCTTAGGGGTTCAGTGTCTTGCTCAAGGACACCTTGACACACTTTCTACAAGGACCGTGGATTGATCCACCAATCCTCTGATTACTTGATGACCGCTCTACTTCCTGAGCTATGCCCACCCTAGAGGTGCAGAACGTGTTCAATCAAATGCCAGTACAATGCCTATGTTTCGAATAGGCATGAACATTTCACTTACTAGAAGGCCTTGTGTTTAACCATGTAACCCAATCCTCTGAACCTAAAAGAGAAGGGGGGGGGACTTGCTAGGCGCTGTCCCCTCTCCCATAGGCTACAGCCTGCATAGGAAAACCTCCAACTCTTTGCTTAACAGTACCTGACAAGTAAGCCTGACATCTCGGAGAGTTCTTTTATGTATTCTTAAACCTTTTGGAATCTTTCTCCTGACCCAAGTGTCATGAATAAGGCATAGGTCTCAGTCAGCAAGTGAGCAGTGAGGGAATGTGGCCAGGCCCCATTCATCACTGTCGAGGAGTTGCCTTTCTGGCGGTCGGTCCACCCATATATGCACACAAACTCACAAGCACATGTGTTCATGCAAACACATGCCCCCCACACATACACACACACACACAATGTGCTGAGATGATGTGAGGATGGTGCTATGAGCAGTGTAGTTGTGTGTGTGTGTGTGTATATTTGTGGACTGGGGCAGTAAGCAGGCATTTAGTGTACGAATATGTCAAGGAGTCCTCGGGGAACTCGGCTATCCAAGCCTCTTCTCCCAGCAGCTCCACTTCTGATGGTGCAGGATCACAATGACCCATCCCTCAGAGAAATATGTGATTGTGGCAGGGGTCCCCAAACTCCCAGCCCACAGGGTGAATGGGGGTCTCTGAACTGCATAACATGTCCCCCCCCCACATGATTTCAAAATGCTGTATAATCGGCATTGCACTGTGCATAGTCTCCAGATTGTGTAGGTGGACAAGGACCCTGATGGAGCATGTACCATATGGTGCTTCTTATGAGTATCTACAGCAGGAATTTGACCAGCGTTTTGCTGACTTTAAGGCACACAGTGACACATTTCAGTTGCTTGCAGACCCCTTTTCTGCTGATGTGGACAGTGACCTAGGTATGCCATAAATGAAGCTCATTGACCTGGAGTGCAATGCTGAGCTCAATGCCAAAGTCAGAGTGAGAGGGCCAAGCAAAAATGATTGGCCAATTTTTTGAAAGCACTACCCCCGTAATTCCCAGAGCTGTCCAAAAGGTTCAACTGGGTCATGTTCCTATTGGGACCACACATTTATATGAACATCTTTTCTACATCATGAATTTAACATTTGAAAACACAGATCCAGAATAACTGATATGATGGGGACAAAAAAAGTGTTCAAAGCCATACGTGTGTGTGTCTGTGTGTTTGTGTGTGTGTGTGTGTGTGTGATAGACAGCATTGTTGTCTCCCATATGTTACCAATGGATAGGATAGTGTCATCCGCAAAATGGCTCTATTTGAATTCCCATAGCTCAAATTAAAAATCTAGTTGTGCCCCTCTTATTTTCCATTTTGATTTATCAGTGAAGACTAATTTTGCTCTGAGAATAAAGTCAGAATTCTGAGAATAATTTCATACAAACTTAATGTTTTCCAATGGCCCATACTTTTTCTTCACTTGGCCTTGACTGTTTTCATAGAATGCAAAAAAAAAAAATCAGTAAGGAAATATGTCTTGTATGGCTGCTGAATTCAATGTAAATCAAGGGCATTTTTTTTCCATCAGTACACAGAAAATCCAGCCTAATTTAGCAAAGTGAATGTCTGTAGTGTCAAATACGATGTATCCTTGACCACAACCTGTCTGTAGTAGAGACTACCTTCTGGTCAGGAATCCCATGGGTTACAAATTCATTTTAGCCATGAACCCAGTGAGTGGGACAGGAGAGGGGACTTTTTGAATTTATTTTTGTTCAGTTATTTTGCTGAGTCACGGCATTGGAAGAGGAGGGAGCCTGTGTCAGCCTGAAGGCTAATTTCTCCATTGTAAATCTCTAGGCTTCTGGGCCTGACACGACATGCCGAATGCAGTTTGTAAGTTATATCAGCTAAAGTATTGAATAATGATCTACCATCTGCCTCTTCAAACTGCGTACCTTTTGTTTCATCAGTATTATATAATTAGAAGGAAATGGCAGCAAAGGGACAGAAGTTACCGCAACTAAATTTCATTTGAACATTTAAGTATTAGAAAACCATGAAGTGAAGCTATCCTTATAGGAAATAGGGTTACACTGGAACAGGCTAAAGCAGTTTGGTTACCCCACTTTGGATATGTGGTTGATGACGGCTGGATTGGTATTTAAACCCCCAACCCACTCAGAAAGCATGTCAAAGTATCCTTGAGCCTGACACTGAACACCTAATCACTGGCTGGTGCAACTGTTCACTGCCCCCACACAATAGGATGGCTTAAATCCAGAGAACTAAGTAACTTGAGTGTTTTTGGGTGTTCATCGTCTTTTATAGTTACCTGAGAAATAGATATCTTTAAATCTGTGTATTTCTTATAGTATCTGTATAATCTCAAGCAATCTAGTTATTTGATTTCAGGATTGATGTCTATTATTATTACAGAGATTATAGAAAGCTATGAAATGTATGATGGTAGATTTATCAACGGCAGTATTTATGAATCGTAAACACCATTGAAACCTCTTCTTGATAGAACCATTTACAACTTGACAATGGTGAGCACCCTATTATCTGTGACAACCAGATATGGACGACATATGGAAGATATTCCCTTCTTGTGCGTCTAATACAGGGAGTTTGTTTTTCCCTAATAATGAAACAATTATTATTTTTTTTAATTTTCAATGATTTTTCGGTTTATTTCAAAACTTGGTCTTTTTGTGGCTCAGTTCCATTGCCCAAGGGATTAGTCAAAGCATTTCTCAAACGTCTCTGAACAGATGCTATACTGCAGGAAACACATTAGCATCTGAGATTTCTCTCAGAACTCACTAATATCTGTATGAGCAATGACCTATGCACTGAAGCAGAACTCACAGGCACTGTAAAATTGGTCTTCTTGGCCCCCATGGATTCATATACACTGTGCTCCTTATTCAAGTAGCCAGAGCCGCTTTGACCTTCCGGTAAGACTTGAAAGGAGAAGGAAACCCACCGAATTCCTGATGCATAATCTTATGAGGCCCCTCATTGTGCAGTGAAGTGAAATGATCAGTTCATCTTGTTTTTTTTTAATATAATCCAACCTATTCACACACTCAGCACTTTCAAATCTGGCCTCCATTTCAGAAAGCTGCCCTCTTTTAGCAGAGGAGCTAAAAGAGGGCAGGGTGCTTTTTGTATGTTGTTAGTAGTGACTGAAGCTGTCTAGCCAGACACATCCTCAGCACAAACCACGATCTGATGGAAGTATCTCACGTAGTTCCCTCAGTCCATTGGATAAATACTATATCAAGAGTGATATTGGCCTGAAGTATTTTAAATAGCTGGCTGTATGCTTGAGTCTTTTTTTACATGAAAGATCTTGTTACTAAACTAGGTCATCTTTGTTTTAACATCCCACAATTTTACAAAGATTGTACCCAAAAAAAGGCTATAACCCTTTGCTGAGTGAGCAAGTAATGAGACATGTTGCCATCTCTAAAGAAGAAGCAAGACAAGCACATTTGAAGTGTCTTCTTAAACCAGTTCTTCATTCAGGGCATCAGTACTGGCAAGTTATTAAAGCCTTGAAGTGTGAATCAGTGCAAAGAAGCAGATTCTTTGATTTTTTTTGCAGAGAAAACCATTTTATATGTGTCAGGGGGGATACTTGGGTTGTTGTAATGCCGTTAGTTGTAACACTATCTCCTCGACTAATCAGAAAAGAGCCAAAGTGATGTCATCAATATTGTATGCTCCCATTTCCTTTTTGATATATATATAAGTGTGTGTGTGTGTGTGTGTGTGTGTGTGTGTGTGTGTGTGTGTGTGTGTTCTAAATCTTTGAGCTAT
>OMLC01066833.1:0-12007 GCA_900302585.1 Regalecus glesne | reverse complement strand
AATTCAGAGAATACAAACACACACACACACACACACACACACACTCAAAGACCAGCAGGATAACAACCCAGCCTGCAGGATTAGGACTGAATACGGCGGTCCTTTTTTTGCAAGATAAAAAGAAAACGCAGGGCTGATTATGATTACCAGAGATTATCCTCTTAATAAAATACCACTGATCCCTCAGGCAGGCAGCACAGAGCTCCATCCAGTGATCAATAGCCCAGATTAAGTTCTAAAGAGTCCTGCAAGTACTGATGCTTTAATTGCACAAATGTATAACGTAAAGCAACAGAAGCAGCACAGCCCGATCTGCCTCGCCAAGCTTCGCTGGGTTTTTTTGCTGTCTTTTTCATCCAGGGTAGGACATCCATTTTACTCCTCCATCTGTGTGTTAACAATGGAGTCCCAGAAAACAACAGCACACCTCATACGTTTCTTTCACAGCGTCTAAGACCCAGATACAATGCAGTCATTACTTAACTGCAGGAGAATGAAAATCAGCATCAGAATGGGTCCACTACTCCCACGCTTAGCCAAAATGGCATCACCGCCTCAGCACTCTGTTCATTTATAACCCTTTGTTTCCATTTAATTACCAGGGAAGCTTTCTACACAGAGGTCTCCATTCAGTTATGACCACCTGACCCGGGTTTTCAAGCAAAACAAGAGTTTGGCTGTCAATTTTAGGACCTTCCATTCAAACCCATTCACTTTGTGCTGTGCGTGTGTGTTTGCATGCGAAAGTCAGTACATGGGCATGTCGTGTACGTCTGTGCATGTTTTCATCCATGTGTGCTTATGTGTGCACCCATATGCTAGTGTGTTTGTCAGTGGCAATGGCTATTCCATGTGTGCACAAAACAGCCAATTCCTCCGGTCCCCTCACCAATGTCTGGAGCTTGTCACAAACGGCAGCCCCACAGAGTGTGAGGGAACAGAGGCAAAGGCTGCACGCATCACAACTGCTCTTCTCCTTCGCTCCTTTTTACCCCGACCCCCTGTAATTCCCGCAGCCTCAGTCCCAGCTGGGGAGCTAAAAGGTCCAGCTCAGCCCAGAAAACCCCTCGACCTCCCACTAACCCCATCGACCACCCCCTAAGGAGCTGTGAAATGGACATGGGTTCAGCTGTGGTGAACACGCAAACACTGCTAATCGTCCTGGGATGGACCGAGACCCAACAGTGTTGGTCAGGGGAGGAAAGGAAATGAGGTGTGTGTGTGTGTGTGTGTGACACTTATATACTGATTTAGGTCAGCTATGACAGACCAGATGGAACAGAAGAGAAAGAAGAAGAGTTAGAAGAGAAACAGTCCAGTAGAGCTGCTCGTTTCATGGAAATGCTGAAAATGCCATAGCTGTGACTGTACCTCTCCAACACACACAGGCCCCCAAAGGTTAAAATGATGCATTGCTGCAGTCTAGCTAGTTCCAGGTCAAGATTATAGTCCGCCTAATGAGTTTACACATCCTAGGAATTGGTCTTGTTAGGAGAATCTCATGTAAATCACATAATACAATGATAACATTTTAATGTTGTGGATAGGGGAGGGGCTCCACATCAGGTAATTACATTACATTACAGGCATTTAGCAGACGCTGTTATCCAGAGCGACGTACAAGTGCATAGGGTAATGAGAGGTCTCCTGAATGTGTCATGATTAGTCCCCACATTCTGGAGATGGAATCAGACTTAGATGGACCTTGGGGGATTAAGGTCGAATGCCGTTCCCCTTGTCCCATGGTGGGTTCAAAATCACTGCCTCTGGCTTGTCAGTTCCTGAAATGTGTGCTCTACTACTGAGCTACCACAGCCCCCTGTATGAACATCAGGTGATAAATGAGGGTTTTTTTTAAACTTCATCTACATACCTCGAACCGCCACGATGGCCACATAGTATTTGGATTTATATACGGTAAAGTTATGCTTTGAAAGGCGATGTATTGTTTCTTTATACACTGCAAGAAAAACCAGAACTCACAGCCAATTATAATCATGATTTGCATAAAACTGGACTCTCCAGTAGATAATTCACATTTGATGTCGAACGTACTAAATTCTCATAAGGCTACAGTCAAGACTATGTACCTGCAGACAAATGTCCTTTCCGATCCATTCAAGTGTTTCTGTTTAACAGTAGCTGAAATATCCAAGACAAGAGCATTTCTGTAGTTTCTTTTGCTGGTTTCGGCGGCTTGAAGGCGTATTGCCTCATGTTTCTTGATTCTTCCAAGTATTTATTTCTCCGCAGATGAACCGAGGCCATTTTTTTGTGACTTCCTCAAAGTAGCTCCAATGTACTGAGACCATTTTAATCATGCCCTGTCCTCATCAACCGTTTTATCCGAAGTCAGGTGGCGGATCTGCTGGTGCCCATCTTAGCACTCATTGAGTAGATGGTGGAGAAACGCCCTGGACAGGTCACCAGTCCCTCCCAGGGCAACCGTGGGGGATTAAGGCTGGGTGCCCTTCCTGATGCTCTGTGGTGGGTTTGAACCTACAGCCTCTGGCTTATTATTTCCTGAAGCACAAATTCTACCCCTGAGCTACTGCACCTCTGGCTTTAATACATTGTGAAGGATATCAGTAAATGTACCGCAGCTGTAATACAGGACATGTGGGTGGGATACCACAACTTGCCGAAACAGATAATGTAGTCTGTATATAGAAGAGTGAGTTGGCTGGTGGGAAAGAGAAAATAGGTGTGAGGCCACTTGAAATTTGCTTGTCCAATAATTGTCTTCTTTCAGCCCATTCCCTGTTGTTCAGGGGTTGCCACAGCAAATTTTACAGTTTTGATTGGTACAGTGCATGGCAGCCTCAACCAATCTGGTATTGTCTTGTCATTCTGCATACTGATTTGGCAAAATTTTACATTGGATACCCCTCCTGACACAACCATTAACCCTATGGATGGGGAAACAGATAAAGGATTCCCTTATCAGTCCCACAAGGGGAAATTAGGATTTCTCTGCATTTTTGACCCAACCTAGTGTATAGGAGCAGTGAGCTGCCAACATATGGCGCTCGGGGAGCCGTTAGGGGTTAAGTGTCTTGATCAAGGACACCTCAACACGCTGTATGCAGGACCGGGGATCGATCCTGCAACCTTCTGATTGCCAGACGACCGCTCTACCCACTGAGCTATGCCGCCCCTAAAGCACTGGATGCCATCCTAGTATTCATGGACTTGCACCCCTGTCTGTTGCCAACTTTTCCACCGATACTGAGGAATGGACATAGGCTGAAAAATAAAACAAATTCTGATAAAGAAATCCTAAGTGTGAATACTTTCTTATCATGTCATTACTTTGAGGTAAAGCAAATGGATGAGTGGGGGGGCCTGTATGAGGGTGGAGGGACTCCCTCAGGACATATTCTATTTTCCCAAATTTACACTTTGATCTCAGAACACACTGCTCCAACAAATGAAATGAAACTATTCAATTTCACACATTTTAACTGCTCAGTACTGACTTGCTCATGAAGAAAGCTCATTTGTAGGAACAGGCCAAGTACAGAAACTTTATTACAGCGCCGAATAGAAAAATATAACACCATAAGTTTAACTCATTGAGCAAAAAAATATATCAAATCAAACAATCATATCGGAGGATATTTTGATTGTGGGCTGAAACTATAAACTGAGATTTTGTACTTGTATTCTGTGAAAGGATGCCTTTGCGCTCGGGCTTAGTGATTCTTTATGGAGGCCACGGTAGCTCAGTAGTAGAGTGCACGCTTCAGGAAGTGACAAGTTAGATGTTGCGGGTTCAAACCCACCGTGGGGCATCAGAAGGTCATCTGGCCTTAATCTCCAAGCTCCATCTTCATGTCCACTCCCACAACGTGAGATGCTGTATAAAATTATTATAAAACGAGTCCATTTACTCTTCTGTCACAAATGACCTCTTTCTACACTCCCTGTTATGTTGAACAGTTGACCTCAAGTATGCATTATTATCACTGCTATTGATACTACCCGTCAACAAATCCCATCTATGGGGAGCATGGCAGCACAGCAGTTAGCACCTTTGCCATAGGGCTAAAATGCCCTGGGTTAGAATCCCATCCCAGGTCCTTTCTGTGTGCAGTTGGTGTGTTCCTTCCATGTCTGTGTGGTTTTCCTGCGGGTGCTCCAGTTTCCTCCCATCATCCAAAAATCCTCCATGTTCGGGTTAATACTCCTCCCTGTACCCCGGAGCAAAGTAATGAGGAAAAGCACTGGAGTTGGTCCCCAGGTACTCAAGCTGCTCACTGCTCCTATACAATAGGATGGATTAAATATAAAGAACACATTTCATTATACATATGTACAATGACAAATACAGCTTCTTCTTCTTCTTCTTCTTCATCCATCACTTTAACAGGGAATCTTCCACCACCATTTTGTGCTTTTCGCTAGCTTTTTTGTCGTGGTTATGAGCTACCTGTTGTGTCTCACATCACTGTGTTGCACGTGGCTTTGTTTCTCCAAGAGGTTGCCGTCTCTCAGATTACACACTTTCATGCTGATATAAAAAAATCTGGATATAGGTATTATCACAATTTCTGTTTGATGTGAATCAATCTAACACTCTCTATGTAAAATACAATGGATTGGTAGCTCCTGGGCCGCTACCACTTTCAAACTCAGGTGTCAAATTGCAATACTTAAAATTTTTATTTGAGCAACGATATACCAGATGGGAGCCGAGTAGAAGCGGGGCAGCTCCCCACCTGTGTTAAACAGCTACATTCTGGGTACTTAAGATATGTAAAATAAGTTCTGCCACTCATTCCCTCTTTTGAATTTGCATTAGTAACACATTACCAAGGCCATTTCAGAAATCATATGGTTATAAAATCCATAATGCAGGTTAAAGGTGTTGCTGTGACCCCTTAAACAGGATTACATTACATTACAGGCACAGGATTGCAGCTAGCCTTAAAAACAGGCCTCCACTAAGGTTGTTTAGGATTTTTTTGCACGATGCCTCGTTTATGGCCTGTTATTGAGAGAATAAGAGAATACATAGCAATCGTTTATTTATGTTCCTGAGTGAGGGGATGATGGAGTGTGAGATGGAGCGGAGAATCGGAGCTGCTGGAGCAGTGTTGCACTCACTTTACCAAACAATTGTGACAAAAAGAGAGCTAAGCCAGAAGGCAAAGCTCTCAATCTCCTAGTCAATCTTTGTACCTACTTTCACTTATGGCCATGATGGTTAGGTTATGACCAAACGAATACTGGTGAGTAAAATGGGTTTTCTCAGGAGTAAGTCCGGCATCTCCCTCAGAGACAGGGGGAGAGGCTTGGTCATCATGAGGGACTCAGGGTAGAGCCTCTGCTCCTCTACCTAGAGAGGAGCCAGTGGAGGAGGTTCAGCATCTATTCAGGAGGTCACCTGGTCTCCTCCCTAGTGAGGTGTTCCAGACACGTCCAGCTGGGAGGAGGCCACGGGGTAGACTGAGGACCAGGAGGAGGGTTTATATCTCCACACTGGGACCACCTCTGGACCCCCAGTCAGAGCTGGTGGATGTGGCCATGGAGAGGGAAGTTTGGGGTCCCCTGATGGAGCTGATACCTCCTTCAGATAAGCAGTTGACAATGGAAGGATTTTTTCTTCTCTTGTAGTTTGTCGTTGACAATCGCTCAATCCTGCAGATGTGCATTTAGGACCTACATTTTGATCAACTGAAATGGCTGAAGACAAGTGGCAAGCACGGTAATATCCGAACAAACAAAGACAGTATGAAGGCATTGTCACGAGTGTTGTCATTAATCTCAAAGTGATGGACTAATGCAAATGTTTGCCTGGGGCTCTAACGTCCTCTCTGGGAGGAACTGCAGAGCCCATATCAGCCACTTGGCTCTGCAACTGACTCCCTCCCTTGTCGTTTACAACCCCACACAAGGAGGTGGGGGTGGGTCCACACGCAGACAAAGGGCTCCTGATTGAGTCGTGCTAGAGCATCTCATTGCTTGCTTGTCACGCGCTCATGGAGAGCAAGTACAGCTCTTTGACACAAAGTGCTCAAGAATAATATTTTGATTTTTCTACTGTTTGGCTGTACTTCTAAAATACACATGGACACATCTCATGCAAGTTATCAATACCGTTACCACACATTTTCTTTGTCCAATAATTCACGTTGTGTTCTTCTCTGATCCCCTTTGTTTGCTGAAGTGGAACAGGGTTTGAATGAAAATAACTTCTACCTCATCCGGATAGCCGTTTAGCACACTGACTCTTTAACAGAAACTACAAACAACGCCAAATCAACGATCAACAGCTGCTGAATGGGACGGAAACACTACCTTGTAACTCTTTGAACATCTTGTATTTTGTGCAAAGGTTGACATGAGGCACCGCCATCCAAGCTGTTACAATCTGTTTAAAAGGAAGTAGCAAGAGGAGCCGCTGCCGGCACCAGTGACATTTCTGGACGACAAAGCATGAATAGTCGTGTTCATGTGGCATTTGATGGCATTCTCTGCCAAAGCTGTGTGTGGTATTCTTCGTATCGTCTCATATCATGTTGCCTTTATAGATTCAGCCCACCGCGGGTGAGAGTGAAAACTAGTAAACCAGCCTGGCTTGTACTTCTCAGATTCAGATGGTCTGCCAGTGGCATCACCAGTAAACATGATCTGCACAAGTTCAACCCACACTTGATGCATGCTCAGTAATCCAGGTAACGGAATCACAAAAAGGTGAATCGATTCAACCGGATCAGAAGTTTATTCAGAAATGTTTCGTCACTCACCGGGTGACATCTTCAGTCTGAGCTGACTAAAGCATCCTCATCCTTACAAATAATACAGTGATGCCACACAACAAAAGGCGGGGTTCATATGCATGTCGGTCATTGACTGGATATTCAGTGGTAATAATAACTATTCACAGAGGATTGGGGAATATTTGTAATCACGGCTTCGTGAGCACGGCTTGTACTCTCAGGCTACCACCCCTGTTCAACAATGGTCATTCCAGCTTAACATAAATGGCCTCTTTAACCCCCTTGAACAATTTCAATGTTATTTCAGAGACACACAGAAGACTGCTCAGTATGATGGCTGTTAATGGAGTGCTATTCCCACAACATGAACATAGACACCTACGAGTCTATGCCTGACAAAATTCTCTGTTCCACTGTAATCAGAATTTTCTTACTCTTCATACTCAAGGAATAATGCACTTTGTTCCATTATTAATTGGTGAGAGCTGAGAGTCTCTGTGCCTTAATCATGTTTCTCTCAGTGTTCTGTCTCAATCAGTCATCAAAGGCCCAATGATGAGAGGCGTTCCTGTGTCCGCCGTGATTTCATCGTGATTTCTCAGTAGCAGGCATGACAGGTCAGAGACCAGTCAGACGAGAAGACTGATGCTGTTAAACTTCCCTCCAACCAGGCTCTCACCTCTTCTTCCCAGGGGGATGGAAAGCAGAGCACTTACCCCAGGAATGTGCACCCGTCAACAGGCTGACCTTCTGACGGTCCCTACTGGTACCTCCAGGGCAGACTGACAGACTTTCTCTACCCCAGCAAATCCACCCCCGCTCCTGCCCTGACTCCTTCAAGATTCCTCGGTCACACAGGCAAAAAATATATAATCCACTGTTTGTGACACTGCTAAAAGCCAGAGTCGGGCCGCGGGATGAAGTGTGAATGGGCAAAAGAAAATATTGAGAATGAAAGAGGGGAGGAAAGACACAAAAGACCAATCATAGAAGAAGCATTAATTTGTCATTGTACATACATACAAGGAAATGTGTTCTCTGTATTTAACCCATTCTATTGAATAGGAGCAGTGAGCAGCCGCAGGGAGTAGTCACGGGGTTCAGTGTCTTGCTCAGGGACACTTCGACACACACTGCAGAGGGCGGGATTGAACCACCAATCCCCTGAATACTAGACAACTGCCCTAACTCCTAAGCTATACTAGGCATGGGGCTTATTTTGAGACTTATTAACTGCAGTGAAAAGGTTAATGATGGTACCTACGTGTGGTTTCTACTCGAGTGGTGACCTCTATTTATTCAGCCTTCTCTCAGCCTGGAGTCAATTAAGACTACAAATCAAAATGGAAAAAACAAGCAAATTGAGAAAGAAAATGGAGGATTCCCACCACGTTCAACAAGATAAGCTGTGGTAGAAAACAACTAATGCATTTTTTCCTCTAGTCGAGGGAGAGACACTGCTGTTGCTGCCACCACCGATCTAACTGTTCCAACTGTTCCATACAGTTTGGAGGGCCTAGAATAGAATTAGAATAGAATTGTTTTATTTGCTAGACGACCAAGGTCGGTGTAATTTGTTCTCTGCGTTTAACTCATCCTATTGCGTAAGAGCAGTGAGCGCAGCTTCTGGACGGCACTTGGTGAGCAGTTGGGGGTTTCAGTGTCTTGCTCAAGGACACCTTGATGTGCTTTCTGCTGGGCTGGAGATCAAAATACCAGCTTGATTATGAGACTACGCCGGTCTTTACTTGTGAATTTGATCTGTCTTCCGACTTGATGGTGAGATTGAGGATACTTGGCTTTAATTGATTTATCTTTGAGTGCTTGCTGATGGTGGCAGGCTGCACATGGGATGAAAAACCGCCTCACTTGCTCTCTATGCAAACATGAAATTGCTTCCATTGCTATGATGTTAATTTGCATGGCCGCCACTTCTCGGCCAAGAGGATCACAAGTGCTGGAGAATTAACCCCGATTCAAACGAGGAAGTCAAAGGTACATTTGCATCCTTGTTAAAGCGACTACAGTTCATTTAACTTGTTTAGAACTTGAGAGTGGCTTCATCAAAAACGTTACTGAGAGGTCCATTTTTGTTTGGATTTCTACGAGTCACAATTAGTCCCCACGTTGTGTGGGTGGACAGGGACCTAAATAAAGCTTGGGGGATTAAAGCCTGATGCCTTTCCTGACAACCCACATGGGTTAGAGCCTGCAGCCTCTGGCTCATCAGTTCCTGAACCGGAAGCTCAACCTCTGACCTCAAATCCGGTTTCGCAGTACAGGCTACAGGTCAATCACCTTGTCGTTATCACGGGTAGTGAGGGAAACTGAAAATCCGAAGACCACAGGGGAGGAGGTGCTGTATGAATAAACCCTTTACTCAGCTTCTGGAGGGACAGAGAAATAATCTACTCTAATATATCACAGCACGGAAATTCATCATTTTCACAGCCATTAAAAGAGGCTAAGTTATTGTTATAACAGTGGAAATGGGCTTTGAGTAAAATGTTCATTTCCGTTTTTGCCTATGAATACCACGGACCAAAAGAGGCTACGGACACTGAGGTTTTTCTAAGATGGTATCATCCTCATTCCTGCAGCTTGAAAATGTATGGATATGATGGACAATGATGATAGCTGGATGTCTGACCACCGAGAATTCAAAAACAGGGGGAAATATGCATGATGGTGGTGTGAAAATGTGATGGCTAAGAAGGCATTTATATATATATATATATTAACCCTGTAAAGTAGCCTCTTTAAATTCATGGGAATCAGCAAGTTTGCTGCTTAGTCTGAACCTTCTGTTGAACAAATAATCCCATCTCCACTTTCACTTCCACTTCAAGCTCAGTTCGACTTCACTATTTTTAATAGAAAAGTTTCTAACTTCTGGGTCAACTCTGTTTATGGATACCACATGCCTAGATTATGGAGATTGCGACTGTGGACAGAAAGGACATAACTGCTCTCATAAGTGGACATTTCATAATCAAAAAGTGCCGCTAAACCATCAGAGTTGACTAAAGTCCTTTTGTATGTAAGTCATCCTGGATTGGTACGTGGGCTTTCTGCAGTACTCAACACTGGTATGCCACCACACAATTTTCACCACGTTAACAAATCACACGGTGGGCCTTGTTAAAGAGTAAGTATGTGATGAATAACAACTCTAAGTGGGGCATACATTCAAGAAGCGCAAAGGGTGGCCTTGGTTTCACGATGGAAAATAATGGCTCACATAATCCAATACAGACACATCACACCAATGTCTCAGATGACTTAACCAGTGATGTCAAGCCACCCAGCTCGCCACTAATTACAATGGTGTGACATCCATGAGGGAGTTGGGCTGCTGACGCCCGGAGACCCCGGGTGCTGTTTTCCCTCTTGAGACTGTCAACAGGGCTGATGTGTTAATGATATGTGCAAGCAAACACTTGCGCAAATGACAGCTTCTTATGAGGGATTGAGGTCATGTACATGAATAATGTTTGACTCCTTGCAATTATCAAACCAATCATGACATAATGAGATAAGTGGAGACGGTGCAGCAGAGGCTGAATTCTGAGCATCCTCAGGACCCGAGTAGGTCTTAGAGGACATGCAGGAGCTTTCAGTCTGTGTGTGTGTGTGTGTCAGAGAGGACAGTCATGTTTGCTTCAAGTGACCGCTGACCACCATTACTTTAGAGTGAGGACGTGGTTTTAAGAGGCAGCATAAGTCGGTGGGTATAGCCGTCATCTGGTGAGGTTTCTGATGTGACACTGGCACCTGGCGATAAGCATGTTGAAATGTCTTTACGCTAACTGCTCTGCCCTGTGATGAGCTGGCAACCTTTACAGGTTGTTTCCCCACCTTTCATCCAATGGGCACCGAGATGAGCTCCTGTTCACCTGTGACCCGATAAGCGGTTGACATGGGATGAATGGATGGACTTGGTTTTAGGGTTAAGGTTGGGATTATGATTAGATTAAGGGCAAGATAAGTGCAAAGGTTAGGTATGGAGTCTGAGAGTGAAGGGCTAGGGAATGAATGAGGAGCCGTGGTAGTTCAGCGGTAAAGTGCACGCCTCCAAGTCGGGCGTTGCAGGTTTGATCCCACCAAGAGGTGGGAAAAGGCATCTGGCCTTAATCCTTCATGCTCAGTAAATGAAAGCATACATGGCAAAGTGCTTTGAGTGGTTGCTTAACTAGAATGGTGTTTTTTTTAAATAAGTCAATTTACCATTGAAGAGTCCCTACTTGTAAAGGTTACATGATATGTGTGTGTGTGCCTTTGTGTGTGTCTATTGTCTGAGAAAGGTTTGGGTGACCTTCAGGAAACAGCTGTTGGTGTCAGTGTTTACTCTGTCACGCCACATCGAGCAGCACTGTACAAACACGCTAGGTGAGAGTCAAAGGGGAGGGGGGGTATGGAAAACAGAGCAGGGAGGCTAAATACAGTGAATAGAGAATATCTGGCGATGAGTGGGAAGTGAGGTAGAGGAAAAAGGCTTCAGGGGGGAGAGAGCAAAGACGTAATAGACATTGTCTGTCTTTATATGCCTTTGTCAACACAGGTGATGCAGGGGCACGGACACCCACGCCTAAACCATACACTGTGAGTGTGGGAAGGCCGAAGGAGCGTCAATAAAAATGTCTCATCTAAATGTTTTCATCTCGAAGTGTTGTTGCATCAAAATGCCTCTGATGTCCTGAGGACTGGATATCCTTCGTTTTACTCAACACGGGTGTTATCAAACATCATCTTACTGAAAACTCTCAATATGGCAGGGCTCAAAGAAATCTGTAGGAGTGCTTTTCATATACTGCAGGGGTATACTGAGATTTCACCTGGGGACAGGTCTCTGAAAAGACGTGCAAGTTTGGAGCATCTGTAACTGCTGTGGACATTCCCTTAACAATGTGGTAACAACAGAGTGAATATATAAGACATGACCATCTTAAAGCTCAATCAAAGCAGCCCATCACTGTCTGTCTTTGTTTGTGTGTGTGTATATACATACATACATATATACATACATACATACATACATACATACATACATACATACACACACACATAAACAAATCAGATTGTTTATAAGATTTTTCTCCAGGTGTGAAAAAGACAAGCTATCATGGAACCGTGCTGATGTCTGCTTTCTGGTGTAGGAGTATTCTTTTTTTTCTTTTTTATGTCAAGATTAGTCCTCATGTTGTAGACAAAGATATAGATGGAGCATGGGGGAGGATTAAGGCCAAATAGCCTTCCTGGAGCCCTATGGTGGATTCAAACCT
>OMLC01066832.1:0-14634 GCA_900302585.1 Regalecus glesne | reverse complement strand
CTTTGGGGTCTGCTTGAAGCCGGAAAGTAAGGCTGACTATCTGGGGAAGTGAGGGTAGCCGTGGTGCTTTATGGAGGAGAAAAGGGTGATATCCTCTCCCCCATACAGTGTAAAAATGCTGTGCTTCATAAATTATTTCCTTTTTTGTTGATGCTTCTTTTAGGCCTAACTAAAACCTTGAAAGAGCACATGTCCTGCATCCCCTTTTTCAGCTACACATATTCACACTCGGTGGTGGCCCCGAGGCCGACGGTAGACCACTGTGATTACATTATCTCCCTTGAGGCAAGCAGGATAAATAAATATCTTGCCAAAGGGGTATCTCTCAACTTAGTGTTATCGTTTCTTATCATGTCATGTCATCGTCAACAGCTTATCCAAAGTCGGGTCGCTGATCTCCTGGTGTCTATCCCAGCCCTCACTGTCTGGAGAAAATACCCTGGACAGGTTACCAGTCCATCTCGGGGCTGGTGTGGGGGATTAAGACCCGATGGCTTTCCTGATACCCGACGGTGGGTTCGAACCCACAGCCTCTTGCTTGTTCTCGCACATTCTGCACCTGAGCTACCACAGCCTCGGCTTCTATTTCTTATTAGATGTATGTACTCTATAACTGTTCTGAAAATGCCCTTTTCATTCTTTCTTGGTGTGTAATGATTCACTAGACCTTTTAAGATTGGGCCTTGTGTTTTATATAAAGATCTTAATCATAATTACAGTCATCTATCGGATGCTAATCATTGGGCACTTCCCAGATTGTAAAACTATCTCCCTCCTCTCTTGATCGTTGGGCTTCTCTTTCTCTTGTCCTCTCTTTTTGTCGCTTAAAGACTGTCTATCATTACGCTGAGCAGAAAATGCTCTATTGTTTAGTCTTTGGTTGAATGTATTGCTGCCTTCTATACAAGGTCAATCCAGTAAAATGAGCTTTATTGACGTCTGTGGGACTTATTGGATACATGATGTTTACATAACTAAAAAAATACCTACTCTCACGCCAACGTAAAGCCTTCTCTCACACAAAAAAGATTCCTGCTCTCTCTATCTTTTGGTCACATTTTCAAAAGATTTCTATCATGAAACTTTTTTTAAACAGATTTCTAATATATTTTTCAATCATTTTTTTTCTTTTTTTCGAAATTTCCTCCCCCTTTTTCCCCACCTGAATTCTCCGAGTTGCCTACTGCTGGGTCAGTCTCCAAGTCACATGATGACAAGCCCTCACTATTTTACACGTCACGGCCTCGCGAGGAACCGTCGGAGGAGAATGAAGCGGAGTAAATTCCCTTCACTTTACCACGAGCGCACGGACGACGCAGAGGAGGACACTAGTGAATCCAGAATACTTTATCCAACCTTAACCCTTATACCCATGTGAGGCTTAGCCAATTATGCCCCGCTAACTATGGACCTCTGGCCGTGGTTGGAAACAGCGCAGTCGGGATTCGAACACCAACTGCATGACACAGAGATACACTGAACATAGAGGCCTCAACCCCCTACGCCACCGGAGGCCCCTCACAAAAAAATTTCAACACTCATACCTTGTTTGTGCAGCATGTTGGCACAGTATTTGGTAGTGTTGCTTCACACCAAGAAGAGCTGGGTTTGAATAGCAGGCCGTCCCAGGTTCTTTTCTGTGTGGAGCTTGTATGTTCTTCGAGTCTGCGTGGGTTCTTCCGAGTGCTCCGATTTCTTCCCACCATAAATGTTAGGGTTATTATTCCTTCCTGTAGCCCTGAGTAAGGCAATAGGAAAAAGGACTAGAGTTGGTCTCTGGTTCTGCAGCTGCTCACTGCTCCAATGCAATAGGATGGTTTAAATCCAGAGCACACTTCATTATCTGTATTTATAAAGACAAATGAATAAAGCTACTTCTTCTGAAGCACACGATAAGAGGAGAGGTCATGTGACTTTGGCACGCTTAGACGTATGACTCTACTAACATGAATATGTTCAGGATTCCCTTAAAGGTCTGATGCAAAAATGCATTAATGATAAAAAAATGGAAAAAATGCACAGCTCGTACTTTTCTAAACATATTTAAAAAACCAACTTTGTAATGACCCATGTATGTGTAGTCAACTACTGAAAATTTTTAATTGTGCGCAAGGCAGACTGCTAGAAATGGATGCTTGCCCATGCCAAATATTTTCCTCACTAAATCCCTTATTTACTGGGCAATTACCAATTCACATACATCCAATACGCAGAGGGGCGAGAGACTGAGAGATATAGCGAGCCCAATAAAGAGAGACAGAGAGAGGGCCAGGTGCTGCCATGCCCCACTTCTCACCATACTCAGGCCCACTATAATTCTGCACTGTTTAGACTCATATGCTCCAGTCTATCCCATATCCGACAGACAGTAATCCCATATGTTTATTATCCCCTGACTAGCTCTACCTACAGCTCACATAGCCACAGCTGGAATAAAAGATACCACCAAAGATGTGCCCCAACAACTGCATTGTTGATTTAATTTGTACATTTACAAGTATGGGAAAAAAAGAAAATCTCAATCTCACATCTGGTTCAGCTCACACTTCTAAGAGGTGGGGGTGTCCTGCTCAAGGCCCAGGGTAGGGGGGAGAGAGAGAGAGAGAGAGAGAGAGAGAGAGAGAGAGAGAGAGAGAGATCCTGGACAGAAGTTTGCTGTAAATAGCAGGAAGCTAAGGAGAAGGAACACCTGGGGAGGATTGGAGGCTAGCTAAGCATTGTGTGTAAGCCATTTGACTGCAGCTCCTATTTACAGCCTGCTAATCAGTATCTGTTTCAGAAGCTTGGCAGTTGCCTGGCTGCTTTCTAAATTTGGGCAAATGGGACACGGCCTCACTCTGATGTTTATGTCCCTTGAGGCAAGAACATATTTGCAGGCTGTGTGCCCGTCTTTGTTACGTTCATATTGTTTATCTTAATAGTGCAAAAGTGAATTTCCCCGCGGCTGGAACAGGACCGGCTTTTCATTTCCCTCATGAAACTATATGTATGTGATGAAACCAGGGACTGCTTGAAAGTGAACAAGACATTTGATCCTTTGTTAAAGTTTTCATCATACCCTGAGATCCTGTTATCATCTGTTTCTGATAATGGAGCCAGTAAACTTAGAAATGGGAAGTAATGGGCGTTGTTTCAGTAACTATAAATGAACGGCAGTTGAGTTTGAATCATATTGTGTCTGCCACTATTAGCTCTGTGGATGTCCCCTGACTGTCATTGTGCGAGTGATTCATAGATGAAACCAAGTTACTTTTAATTTGTTACTCTACGAGGGGCCGTGGTAGCTCAGTGGCAGAGCACATGCTACAAGAACTGATGAGCCAGAGGTTGTGGGTTTGAACCCACCGCAGGTCAATAGGAAGGGCATTCAGCCTTAATCCCCAAAGCTCCATCTAAGTCTGTGTCAACCCCCCACAATGTGGGGACTGATCATGTAAAACAGACCTCTCACTTGACAAATAGTGAATAGACTCATTTTTATATTGCGCTTTTCTAGCCTATCGACCACTCAGAGAACTTTACAATACATACCCCACATTTACCGAGCATGGGGGTTAAGGGCGGCTATGCTGCGGTGGGATCAAATCCGCGATGCCTGACTTGGAGACGTGTGCTCTGCCACTGAGCTCCCTCGGCCCGCGGCCTCTACAAAATAGCAACTTTCTTTTGGCTTATGTTTGAAAGGCATGGGTAATCACATCTTTAACACCTAGCCTGCTCCGTAAACCGATCCAGCTTAACACAGAGGGAATGACAGTTCCACCTCAAAGACCTGTCACGCTGCCAAAGGCCCGTTTTTATTCCCTTATTAGTTCATATTTTCCCTCCAGCTTTGATGAAAGGAAACCCTAGCATTATGTTCTGGGGCTTAGGAGAGACGGACAGCGCATGTTTCGTCTTTGCCCGTTGCCTTTGTCGGTGTCCAGGGGAGCCCACGGTCGCAGGTGTGAACGCTGTGCCGAGGTCCCCGTAACACACTTGGCTACCGTGTCACACCTGACTCAGATCAACCATCTCAGTAGACGCTGTTATAAAAAGACACTGGCAACAAAGGGGCCTTTCTGACAACCAGCAGAGAGCTTCTGATCCGGACATCTGAGGGAGAGAAAGGCATTTGATTTGCCTTGATGACGTTGCCAGATGATTAAATTGTGAATGATTAGTCAGGACAAAGGGCTGTGGGTACCTTCATCAAAGGGCAAGTCAGGTGACCCTCATCAGACACAAACCTCTGACATTATGAAAGGTGTTGCGTCTCTAATGCAAACACGACTGCTGAAACTGATATCCCTTGACTGTCATCACCTCCCTAGTTGACATGATGCACCATGTTTTAGGGAGTTGTTCCTTTTCTATTGCCAGGGTCTAAGGACAGGATTTTGTTTTGCTGTAAAGCCCACTGAGGAAAAATTGTGATTTTGGGCAATGCAAATAGAATTTACTGTTTGAATTCTCTTTCTCTCTCTCATCTCCTACTCCATCTTTCCATCCATCCCTGTTTCTACTCTCTTTCCATTCTATCTCTGTTCCTCTTTCTCTGCTAGGTGTGTTGAAGGACTACCTGCGTGAACTGCCCTACCCTCTGATCACTAAGCAGCTGTATGAGGCAGTGCTGGAGTCCATGGCCAGGAGGCCCCTGCGGATGGGTGCTGCTGGCTGTGAGAACGACCAGGCTGACACAGAGCACACCGTCAGCCTGCTGGACAATCTGCCAGAGGTGGAGAGGGTGAGGAAAACAACAATGATTCAGTACATACCAGTGATGGCAATAGAGTAGAGCAGTGGGATGGAGTTGCTGGTTCCCCGAAGAGTTTTCCCATTCATCTGTTAGAAATGTTACATCTAATGATTACTGCAGTAATACTCAACACGGAAACACGGCAGTCTACCAGATGATTAGGACATATCATAGAGTTAATTCATGAACTGGCTATCAGTTGTAAAGTTTTCAATCTCTTCTGAGAAATCACATGCGTTTTGTCTGTTCACTGAATCTAGACAAGTACAATACCCATGAGCTCCGTCAGCCGCCACTATAGAGAATCCATCACCCCTTCACAGAACAAGTTGAAGGAAGGCAGTGGACTTATCTGTTATGTACACAGTCTTGTTCCTTCTACTTTTTTCTGCAATGAACCATAGTTCTTTTCAAAAGCACTTGCTACGTGTTGATACTGATGAGCTAGCTGGGAGACTTTCACAACCACCCAACTGCGAGCAATGCTCGAACGGCCAGTCACAAGACATTGTCTTGGAAAAATTAATAGGATTTTTTTTGCTCCTCCAGTAGCCAAGGCCCCAGGTTTTGGGTGGTAGATTCACTGGTTTGGTTGAATCCATTGCCAAACTGATATGATAAAAGAAACGGGGAGGGTTGTGCCGTTTTGAAGAAACCAATTGTTATTCTGGTAGGCAAGACTTCAAGTGACACTCCTCAAAATAGCCCCAAGTGATTTTTTTTTAATCAGGGAAACTGAACTCATGAGTAACAAGTTGGTGACTTGGGGATGTGAGCCATGGATTTTTTTTATTTGGTTGTTATAAAAAACAAACAAAAGAAGAACAAACATAATCTATTTAAACCATATTACATTTCAGATTTGGAAGAACTGATTGAGCCTATCCGAGCTAGCAATGTCCTGGCCCACTAAACATGATGGGCCAGGCATTTTATAGCCAGATGATAAATGGACAAGGACATGAAATTTCAAAACTAACTGTTTGAGACATGCTCTTTGCAAATATTGGATGTTTGCTGGTGGAATGAGTCCAAAACACCTTGAGGGGGGTGCTATAAAATTCTTAGTCATGAAAATCCATGTTGCAATGCAACCGTTTCATGTTTTGTCAGGAGGATGTTGAAATCTTTAACACAAGAGGCTTGGAGGGGAAAGGGAAGGATGTGTCTGACCAGATTTGGTCGGTACCAGTTAGAGTACTTTATGGATATCTTACATCCATTAGGTTTGATGAGAGTGATGATAATACTTTTGATATAAAAAATGGTGATCATGATGATAGACTAGCTTATTACTATGGCCTTGACTCATAATATTCTTTATCTGTAAGCATTCTTGTGTTTATGTCATTGCATCTGTTTGTTAAACTTCTTAAAGCATCTCCATTCAAAATTAAATGTTTTTCTAAGCTTCCTTCCTTATTGTATTGATTGCATGCTATAGCTAATTTTCATTTGATATTTTTCTAACTTTTACTAGAGCCTGTAACAGTTATTTCCAAAGCCTTTCATGAAGTTCCTTGTATTTTTTTTCATATCGATTGTCTGTGCATTTTCCAGGTGACGCTGCGGAAGCTTCTGGACCACTTGAAGCTGGTGGCGTCGCACCAGGAAGTAAACAAGATGACATGTCAGAACCTAGCAGTGTGTTTCGGGCCAGTTCTCCTCAGCCAGCGCCAGGAGGCCTCTTGTCACACAAACCGAGTCTTCATTGACTCTGAGGAGCTTGCCAGCGCCCTGCACTTCAAAAAACACATCGAGGTTCTCCATTACCTGCTCCAGCTATGGCCAGGTACGTCCTTTTTCTAACGCCCGTGTTTTAGTACATGTTCATATTTGTATTTACACTTTTGTCATCAAAGGGATCTAAAATGATCATTTCAATTGTGACGCATAAAGATGGACCTCAGAAAAAACATTATATTAAAATATCCACCTACCATTTATTTACAGTAAGGTCATCCATCTCAATGCATCTGCACGCAGCTACCTCAGACCCTTCCTTTTACTGGAGGGTCCTGTGCAAATAAATACCAGCTCTGTGGTTTATCCACACTCATTATTGTAAAAGGGCGAGGCGCTTTCCATCCTCAAAGTTACCCACCACTCGCACAAGCTCAACAAATAGCTGTTGACCACCATTTGTTGATTCATCAAATATGAGTCTTTATGGTGGGCTCCACCACAGAGGGCAGCCAATAGCCAAACTATTTAGCCATGAGTAAGTAAACCCTACTGTAATCTAAAGGCATTGGCCCCCTTCATACAGATAAATCCCCAACTGGCGACAGATAGCCGGTACCAGCTGACTTCAACACTCGTCATCTGTGTCCCTGTCAAATTGGTTTATGCTTGCAGCTGTCCTCTTTGTGCTCGGTGAGATGTGAATGAATCCAAGGATTATTAGGAATTAGGTGAAGTTGTGGGTTAAGGCAGGCAGTCTTTTGTCCTAATTGACCTCTACAGTGTCGTCGCCTGCTCAGATCTCTCAAGTTACGTCTGCATATTTTACCCATATGGTGAAACTGAACAGGGTTTTTGATCCTATTTCTCAATAATTATGTTTTTAAGACAAATTGAATGATATGACCAAATGTAAAATATGATGAGGAGATTATATTTAACATAGTTTTTTTTAAATATATTTTGCTTAGGACCATGCTGTGGGTATTTGGATCACTGGAAGGATCACTTGGAAATTCATGCGCTAGTCACTCACTGGAACATGTCGGGGACGTATACCGCTTATGCTGTGCTAACAATTGCTAACAATTTGTTATTGCAGCTTCAACACTGATCACGTTTCACATAAATCAATCTAAAGATTCAGATGTAGATTCTTTATTGCCATTGAATGTGTTTAACAAGAAACACTTGGCAGCTTTTGATACGAGACCAATCCTCAAAAGGAAAAAGCATCAATATTAGCATTTGACAAAGTTAAAAGCAAATATTTTATAAATGCTATATACTGTTATGCTGAAACATGTTTGGATCCAGAATCCTTTATTTTGACACAAAATTTACATCACACTTCAGAGATCTCTTGAGTTGCATGATGGAAGCTGCATTTATGAATAAGATAATATGAATTTTTAAAAATGGATTCCCTTATCAGTCCCACAAGGGACTGAGGTCTGTGACTAGGTAAAGAGGTTCCCCAGAACCTCGGTTTCCCAAATTGACGTTCAAAAATAAAAAATTTCACAAGAATTATGTCACTTTTATCAGCCAGACTCATTTTGACTACAGTGAGTGAGGAGAAGTGAGTAGCTGCAGTCTCAGAGCAGCAACCTTCTCTTAACTCATTGTTATTGTCGTTTATATTGTTAAATACATTGTTTTTTTTAATGTTGTATGCATAAAGAACAATGGCAAACCTCATCCCTGACAATTAAAGCAAAGTCCCACAGAATACTGAGGCTAAATGGTAGATAGACTCAGTTTTATGGAGTGCTTTTCTAGTCTAGTGACCTCTCAAAGCACTTTGCGTCATATGCCTCACATTTACCGAGCATGGGAGATTAAGACCGGATACCCTTTTCCTGGCTCCCTGCGGTGGGATTGAACCCGCAATGCCCGACTTGGAGCCGCGAGCTCTTCCGCTGAGCCACCGTGGCCCCAAAACCGATACAGCGATGCACCTGTTTGGATCATTATGGCCACTCCCAGTAACCAACCACTTAAAGCAGATGTTAAGCAAAGTCTCATAATCAGATTCTCTTAAACAAACCCAACTGCTAAGTGTCTGATTCTTGGCTCAATATTTAATTGAACCACATCGTCTAATCCCCAAATTTAGCCAGTTCCGCATAAACCACGGAAGTCTTGCACGCTTCAACATCCCCTAACAGTGTGTAGGCAGGGACGTGCAGAGCGTCTCACGAGCCGAGCAAGCAGAGTGGTTTATTATGTCAGCATTTGTCAATCCTGTAAAAACAGGTAATGAGCAAGTAAGCATGAGCTTAGGTGGAATGCTGAAAAAGAGCTATAAATTGTTTACAACTAGAGCAGGAGAGAATACTTGAATGTTTAAAAGCCTGACTGAACGGGATTTCTACCCATAAACCGGAGTTCGGGGGGAGCAGCCAGTCTAAAAAGATGTTTTCAGAGGTGGGGGACAGGATAGGGACTCACTCTGCTGCATCTTATGTCAGTTGGCTAGCGGCTGAAGGCCGTCATGTGAGGAATGCTAACCTTGGCAAGCTCCAACCCGGTGTTAACACCCCTACTGACGTCTCCATTCTGTGCGCTTCCCAAGCTGAGAGCGTGTAGGCTTGCTGGGCTATAATTAAATACATTCCTGGCTTAACCTTAGCCCTTCACCCTCAGAGCTTCACCCTAACATTTTGCAACTATTATGGGATATTTTCTGCCGACTCTTCACACCCCACACACATGCCCATCCCACCACAGCATTGTTGCTTTGGCCTCGAGTGTGTTTGTGTGTGCGTGTCTGCGAGTGTGAGGATACTTGACAACTGCACAGGCCGTGCTTTCTGCAAGGCCAACAAGTTAACACAACATGTTTGTATGAAACTCTGTCAGCGTGTGCGTGTGCCTTCGTATGACTACAGCCTCTTGGTATGTGATGCGTTTTGTGAGGAGCCATCATGTATTGAAACTCGGTAACAGATCCTCAGTGGGCACCATGTGCTTCACCAACTGCTTGTGTTTGTGTGTCTGTGTTCATAGGAGCAAGTGTTTAGGGACAGATCACATGGTGGCAGGGCTGTGGTGAAAAGCATGAGGAGCAGTGCTTGAACCTCCTATTTCCGTGTTGTGTGCATATGGCCACATGAGTGTTAGGTTGCACCTTTCTGCATGTTGACTGTCCATAGGGGTATTTTTGAATAGGCGGTGAGGCATGGCACAGTAAATGGAATACGGTGCTGTATGGCTTCGCCATGCCAACCTATTGACACTAAAGACAGGCCCTGAAAACACGTTGTCCCAACACACAGGCCTGGTGCTGTGCATCTCTGTCTGAGGACTTGGCACCACGGTACCAGCCAGAAATAACAAATGGCCACAGCAAAAGTTTGCTTCATGTCGCTTCAGCATAAATTGAAAGCTTTCATGTTGTCTTGCAAAGGACACCTTTGGTTTCCCTCTGGCCTAGAATACTCAAAGGACTCTCATAACCACCCACAGACTGCAGAAGTGTTTAGCCGCTGCAAATGATTAATGAATGGGAGTGTCGGAGGCACCCCGGTTCATCAATTTGGATGCTTCGTGTCCCATTAAGAAGAGACCGTGCTGAGGAGACAAGAGCCTTCATCCTGTTTTCATTCCATACAATCTTACCTTGTTACCCAAAACTGTGATATAAGCATTACTGTTAACCCTGTTTTTGTCCCCTTCCAATCCAGTAAGGGAGAGCTAGCGGTGTGGACAAGTATAGGTACACAGAGAGATGAGAGACAGACAGGTAAATGAGATACGCTGGTTGTGTTGGAGTGCTGCTCATTCTTCTTGATCGGAGTAGTCATCCTCACTGTCAGTCCTACTCTTATGTGCAGTGTTTCCCTGCGATTCAGCTTAGTTTGGTCAGCGGTGATTAGTTAACTAATCCTCTTTGGAATCACCAAAGACACATGACAGTTATAGTGGGTGCAGAGCCGTCTTACCTCTGTAAGGGACATCCAGGCTGAAGAAGTTTCAGCACAGTGTGGTGGCATGAACTCAGCATGCATGTGTCTCTAGCATGACGTGTGACAGGGAAGTCCCACATGAAAACTGACTTGTCGTTTCTTCAGTGTTTGTATTTGGACGTTGTTGACTGAAGAGTGTGAAACCTCTGTTTAAGCCGGACCGGCATCAGCTCTTGAAGAACTGCACACATGCATAGCTGTGACGTGCACGAGCCCCATGAACTGAAGTCATTGGCCAGTGGCTCACTCAAATTGCTGAGCTTCCCCGATGCACAGTGAGTGACACCGGGGAAAATGACACTCGAAATTCAGTTCAGCCATGTCTTCAGAGTCACAGTACTGATGACACACCACTGCCCATTGTCAAATGGCAGGGATCAGGTGTGTTACCCAACCGAAGCTTCTGTTCTCAATGCATGTTTTGAAGTTTCTGTGTGTTTTTGGGGTCACTGAAGGAAAAAAAACAACAACCGGTCTTTAACCGTATCTCTCTATGTGATTAGTGGGGATAACACTCCACGAGCAGCCATCTGTGTCTGAAACATGGCCAAAATTGTGCAAAATAAGGAATTGGAGTTTTAAAAAAAATCACATTCACTACAACCACAACTACGACTGTTCTCACAGGATGCAGCCTATTTCCATCTAGCCCACCAAAGGCTCCAGTAAGCCATGATGTAAGCATGGTAGTCTTGTCATTCATGGATTTTGAGTGTATCATGGCTGCTAATGGAGTGTTGTCCCTACAGCATGTATGGAGAGATGATGCTGAGATCGTTTTCCTTTAATACTGTGGTTTTAAATTTGACCTCCGATTCACTGTCACTCATTTTAAGTCTCTTTTTCTCCCAGTGGTGGACCCATATCGCCGGCCCTCCACCTCCCCTGCAGCCCCTGCCCCACCTTCAGCTGACCTGCTTGCAGTCCCTCCTCTACGTCGGAGAAAAGAACGACCCCAGCTGCTGAACCTGAGTGATGCGGAGATGGCAGGCGTCCTGAGGCCCAAGCCAGGGCGCCTGGACAGCCCCAGCAACCGCTATGCGGGTGACTGGAGCAGGTGTGGCGAGAGCTACTTCCCCCCTGAACTCCTGCCACCTCCCAGCAAAGAAGAGGCAGACTACGATGACGTGCCCTCTGAGGATGTGGAGGAGGCAGAGGAAGGGCAGGAGAAGGCAGAGGACAGAGGACAAGAGAAAGTAGTGGAAAAGGGACAAGATAAATGGCGGGAGTGGGACCAGGAGGTCCTAAACCCTGCACAAGCTCCTGCCGAGCAGGAGCAACCTCTAAGAGAGGAGGATGTAGAAGGACTGACTGTAGAGGAGGAAAAGGATGCTGAGGAGGAGGAGGAGGAGGAGGAGTGGAGAAATAGCAATGAGTCGGGCAGTGGTCGGCCCTCAGAGGTGGAGGAGAGGCTGTCGGATCACATCTTGCCCCCATGTCTCCCCAAGGAGCACACCTACCAGGCCTATATGAAGATCCAGGATATTAGCCCAGTGCTTAATAACAGGGTCAACCTGAGAGACCTGCAGGAGAGTATAGACACTCTCATAGGAAACCTGGAGCGAGAGCTCAACAAGAACAAGCTTAATGTCGGATATTGACACATACCACGCTCACACTGCACACACTGACAAGCACACACACACACACACACAAAGTCTGTCGGGGGGACTGGACCGACTTTATCCATCGCGGTGCTTCAGGATGCAGCCGCATCATTTTTCCAGAGATTCTGGGATGACGCCTTGATAAGGCGGTGCATGGTGCTGTCTGTTCCTGTAACAATCCAGTATACGAGATGGTAAGATACAAGGGGCACTTCTGGCTTTGCGCGAGTGTCCCTCCGTACCTTTATCATAGACATTCCACATTGTTGTTGATTTGTTTTACCTTCTGTTGGCCTGTCTTACATTATGTTATTGGTGATGTTTGGTTTCCGGTTCTGTGTTCCATGTTGTTATTGTTGCTTCTCTTCTTATTAGAAGAACCCATTGACCCCCAGGGGTGTAAAAGGTGCCTTAATTGAGTGAAGGTGGTACTTCGAGGGGAAAATACACCCTAAAACATAGCACACGTCTGTTACGCCTATGGTCTTAGACAGGTTAGTCTTTGAAACCAAGTCTGAATGTGATGCCCACTGTCAACCTGGTGCCACCCTATTGACAATAAAGTTTGATCCCGGTTGTGAGGATGTTAGCTTCTCAGACACAGCATGCTGGCTTCCCGTCTACATAAGCTATATTTTGTTATTTCAATTGGAAGTGCAAACTAGGAAATGCTCCAGCACAACTGTAACATTCTCGTTGGTACTGCAGTGAGTTATTTTCCATTTCACTGTCAATAGGGAAGACCGGGATGCCTTTAGACTTGCAGGATGTCTTACTAATTCTAATCACGACTTTCAAGGTACATGCAGTCTGAGATCATAGGAGGAAGCATGAGGATGCTGTTTTGGAATATCTTTCCCCTTAAAGGCAGCAGTAAGCTTTTCTATTGAGGTGCAAAAAGTAATAAATGTTGTACAACAATGATGCACTTATGAGGCAGGCAGTAGTTTAGATTGTCATTCAGTTACATGCAGTAATGTGGTCGGTAACTAGGGAGTGAATTGGGGAGTAACAGCCCCCAATCACGTATCCATATGCACATACACACACGAGCCAAGGCATGTTTTAATCATTAGCAAATATGAATATGATGTTTCAAGCAATGCACAAAGTAAAATACAACACGGACGTATAGACAAACCCACTTACACATCACAAACACAGTGATGCGGATGAGTACGCTCCGTCTCTGCTCGTACAGATTTGTATAGCGGATGTTTTATTCAGTCTTGTGCAGGCAACTAATAGGAGTAGCCGTGTACCATGTGGTGTCGTCGTAAGCCAATAGGTGACCAGCTATGTACGTCTCGTTCACCTCTCCGCTTCCCCCGACTGCCCATCTTTAGGCAAAGGATTGACACGAGAAAGTGACAAAGCCAAATGTGAAGCAAAGCCTGCAGAGCAGCGGTCTCCATGGCCACCGCGGGTTAGACTAGCATGAGTTAGCTGACTGCCTAAAAAGACGGTACGTTCTCAAGCAATCCAGGGATTCAGAATGATCAGTATTTAACCTATATGTATATATTAATGTATTCGGAGTATATTATTTTTTACAGCTTATGTTTCGATGGCATATTTAAATACTTCCGATGACCTCATAGTGTTGACTTGTAGTGAGTCCCCCCCCCCAAGCTACCTGTACACATCTTAATGTGCTGGACTAATGACACAACGTTAGCTGTAAAAATATATAAAATGTGTTCTTGCAGAAAGAAAGATATTGTTATTTTTGTTATACTGTGTACGTATTTGACATTGTTTTCGTCTCTGGTGGACTAAGCTGTGTTGATAATTTTGGCCTTTTTTATGTACTGGACGTCGCATGGTCAAAAAGCTTTACTGATGTCAACAAGACTTTCTCCTTTGCCCTCAGTTATCCATATTTATGTTCATAGAGAGATTATGTAACGTGTGCTCACGTATTAGTTTTGTCGCGCCGGTCGACAGACTGGATTGTTCATGGTGTTTCTCCAGAGGACCCAAAGGCACGCAGTGACTCATTCAGAGAGTTTCCTGAGACGCACGCCATTTTTATGAATATCCAACCGTTGGTACTTGAGTCTGTGTCGGGCCGTGGCTTCAGAACAGAGTCCTGTACGGTTTTGATCCAAAGTGCCCCTGACCCACCCTACCCTATGTGTTCTCTCATGTCATTCATTTGAACTCATTTGCATCAGTTGTACGTATTCCTCCTAACCTGAAACCGGAGATTGATATCCGTTAAAAGTCTTAATCCCTGAAAACGTCCCACACATCTTTGTGTTTGTTCCCTTTTGCTTTCAGCCCCTGCACCCCAGTAACATCCACGCACGAGCTTGAGCTGAGCCGTCACCTCTGCCCCATGTGTCTGTGTGGGGCTGGTGAAAGTGGGTTTTAGCAGGGTGCCTTTCCAACCATCTGTTCAGCCGATCACTGCAGAGACGAGAACACAAAAGAGGTGAGGCCTCTTGTGAAAAAAGAAACCTTATCGGACACTTTTGCAGACATCTCTTGTGAGATCATGATTAGAAAAATCTATCTCGCACAAAAGCCCCTCTCCTCTTCCTCCCTGACATAGTCTCTGGTTCACACACTTTGTCACCATTGATGAGGCCATTGATGTATATGATCTATTCAGTACTGTCCAGATGGGGGG